>CM026206.1:26425552-26458052 GCA_014839995.1 Xenentodon cancila
TTACTGAGTGCTTTCAATGAAAAATAATAGCACAAGATAAAAAAAAGAAAACTACAAAAAGAAACCAAAGTGGTAAAAAGAAATGAATTAAAAAAATGCAACAGTGTAAAACAACATAAAACATCCATTAAAAACCTGTCTTATAGTCCTCTGCAAAGGTTAGTAGCTCATCTTTTCATTTTAGGGTTTTACTGTGTAAAAACAAGTTGAAGATATTCTGATCACAACACACCTTCACATAATAACAACAATAATAATATAACTTTAATACACTTATCTGATAAAGTAAAGTAAAAAAAAGCATCTGCTGGGGAATCCTAAGTACCTCCTTGACCTTTAGATCCATGTGAAGCAGCAGTGGTTTGAGGACTTACTTCTGCTCTCTGACTCTCGGTGACTCGTGGCTGCAGAGGAGTTTGGATGCTTTACTGTATTCACAGTTCTCACACCAGCCCAGATCCAGTTAGCACATCCAGACTGTATCTAGGCTGGTTTTTTTACAATCCACACCCACAAAAAATGACACCAATAACGACTGTCCACCAAAGTGACAAACGTGATGGAGGATGTCTCTGTCAGCTGACCCTGGTTGGCTGCCAGTGGATATCAACCAGTACATCTTTGGGGCCTCCTTGTAACTCACTGGACCTTTGGACCACACCTCTACTTTATCATCTATGACAGTGGCAAATCATCAGCCTGGTTCCTCATGGTATACATGATGGTATACATCACTTTCTTCTAGTTTACATCAGTTTCAGCATCCTTCATCCTAGTTCCTATACATCAGTTCTGTGCGTGTAGGTGACCATAGCAACTCTGTGAATCAGGGACTCATCGTGGACACAGATTAGGTCTGATCACTTGTAACGTATAATGTGAATGTGATGTTGGGAAGAGGATCAGATCAGTAAGACTCAGGTGTGGGCTGACAGTGTGAGCACACAAAATATTATTTTTGTGATTATTTTTGTGCTATTTTTGAATTGAATCAATTAGGTCTTCAATAATTCAACCAGGTTCAGGTCCGAAAACCTGATTCTTTTATTTTTGATCATTTTGAAGTATATTCGCTGCTGTGTTTGGGATCATTTCCTGTCACGTGACCCAGTTTCAATAACTCTGGACCCAAACAACCTCAGACCATCATCCCTCCACCTCTGTGCTTCACATTGCGTATGAGCTGTTTCTGCTGAAACGCGCCGTTTGGGTTTCTCTACACATAGCGCTGGACATTGAAATCTAATAAGATGTGGCTTCTGCTGTTTGTTATTTTTTTTTTTACATTTTCTGATCTTTCATCCATTCTAGGAAGATTTTCATGTGTGAATTATCTTTCTCAATGTTTTAACCCAAAATAGTTTGGAAATGGTTTTATAACCTTTTCCAGAGGTGCTTGCTAAGTTCATTACTGATATTATTACCTGTTGGCATTATGTTAACACACACCTGAATGTTCCAGACCAGCAAATTCTGCTTTTCTAAAGGCCTGCACACCGTCTGATTGTTACCAGCGGCTGGCTACCACTCTTAAATCCAGTGGAAACTCTGAGGGGGTACTTAGGGTTTCCTGCACGAGTTTTGTTTATTTTTGTTTGTTTTATTTTTGTTAAATAAGTAATGCACTGAATCAAAAGATGGGCACTAGCCTTTATACATGAGTGTAGTTGGAACTCTGTCGGTCTTTTGGCGAGCTGCAGAGCTTTTGTGGCCCGTTTTCACAGGAAATTACAAATGTCATGTCTTTGTCGATCTCTGCTTGAGCCAAAAACCACATTTTCAGGTTAAGGAGGCCTCGGTGGGTTTCGTCTGATTACAGTTACTTTCGCCATCATGAGGCTGTGATTCCTGCGCCGCCCTCGAGCTTGTAACGAGTTCCTGTTGTGGCTTGCAAAGCTGTTTGGCCTTTTTGCACTTCATTCTGCCTGGATGTGTGTGTTGACAGCAGAAATGAAGGCGGGTGTGCGGTTCTCCATCTGCATCCATCTGCATCCACCTGGAACACCAAGACATCTGCCAGCAATCAGGAAGGAGGGAAAAACTCTAGAAAACAAACACGGTTGTTTAGAGAGACGCATTCCTGGCTTTTGTCAAAGGTCTTCATTCAAGCGCTCCTCTGATGATCTGCACATGATGCACAACTAATACACGAGAAAGCAGAAGACAACCACCAAGGGTCATTTAATATGCCTGATGTGGGACAGCGGTGGGGAAGGGACAGCTGGTGGGGCCATGCGGGAAAACCCTCTTATTCACGTCTCCGCACGCTCGCTTTGGCTTCACTGAGCTTCGGTGCTCCGGCTGGACGCGTGAACGGATGAACGGATGGGTAGGTGGATGCGGCGCTGGGTGGTAGGGCACTGCTCCGACTTCCCGGGGGGCACCGCCGTCCACCATGAACGCGGGAGAGAGGGCAGATGCTGACAATCAGGTCTTTTCTCACCCCGGTGAGCGGGAGGAGGACAGGAACACATTTCACCGACTGGGATTTTGTGGATGAACTGGAGAACTGTGGTGAGGCTCGCTGAGCGCACAGATGCATCAAACGCATCAAACGTCTGAAAAGATTTCAGCTTGTATTTAAAAGTTGCCTTTTTTTAAGCACCTAATTTCTCAAAAGATGCAAATTTATAAAAATAAGTTAGGCACGACTTCTAAGTTACCTTCTTTTTAGAGATTTGGTAAACAAAAGATCGACAACAGGGACGCAATGTAGAAGGTTTCTAACTCTAATTCACTCTAATTTAAAAAAAAAAATAGCTTTTTAAGTTAATTTATTTTTTATTTGAATTAAATGAGAACATTACAGAGAAAAATATAAATCATAATAATAATGATGATGATAATAATAATAACATTAATAATAATAACATTAATAATAATAATAATAATAATAATACATGAACTAAAATGGCTCATAAAGAGTTGGATGATTGGCTTATTTTCGTTTCCTGTCAGCAACTGCAGTGATGACGTCACACACGCAGCATCCGCAGATAACTCAGGTGAACTCTCAGCAGACATCGTGGATGGAAACCTTCATCCAGCAGCTGAAGGTGTCGAGGGCAGATGAAGGTTCAGTAAAAGAGTCTCCAGCAGATATGAAGACAGGCTTGATATGACGGAGCAGAACGTCACTGGAACAATATGCCCTGATTTTTTTAATAAAAACGAAGCAATAAAACAACAATATGCCCTTATTTATTGAAAAAAATAAGCAATATAAAAAAACAAACCGTTTGGGCAAAACCAAGTACCCACAATTCAACAGCTTGCAGATCCACCTTTAGGAGTGATGCACTGTGATTTTGTACTTACTAAAATAATCTGATGGGTTTTAAGATTAAAAAAATACAAAATCTTTCATTGTGTTATTATTTATTTAAGAAAATTAAACCAAAAAGGAATACATTTTGGCAATACCGAAGACGTCCATCTTGAGGTCTTCAGCGGGACTCTGAAGGTTCCGCTGCAGTATTTCAGGTTCAGGTCTGGACGTTGACAAGATTAAACTTCAATCTTTTCTTTGTAAGCCATCCTGATGTAATTTGCTGCTGTGTTTGGGACCATTTCCTGTCTCACAGCAGCGTTTCAAACAAGCTTCAGCTGTCAGACAGATGTCCTTACGTTTGCAACCACAGACCATCGTCCCTCCACCACCGTGCTTCACAGTGGGTTTGAGGCATTTCTGCTAAAATGCTGTTTGTTTTCTTCCACATATGGTTCTGGAGGGTAAGACCTTACAACTCCACTTTGGTCTCATCTGCCTGTAGGATGTTGTTCCAGAAGTCCACCGGTTTGTTCAGATGCAGTTGTGTGAACCTTAGTCATGCTTTCATGTGCTTTTTAGACAGAGGACTTTTTTTCCTGGAAACTCTTCCAAACAAATGTACCGGCTCAGTCAGTCTGTATTTCTCTGAGCATTACATGGTCCGATCTTGGGTCAGTTTGCTGGGACATCCACTGGATACACTCACAACTGTCCTGTGAATACATTTTGGGATTGTCTGGAAATGGTTTATGATCCTGTCCAGATCGCTTCTAGACTACTGCAGCTGTCTTCTCCTCTGGCATTGTGTTAACACATGCCTGAATGCTCCAGACCACATAGAAGAACGTAGAACAGCTGCTTTTCTAGAGGACACTTGCTGATGATCAGTTCATCAGTTCATGATGAGTATCAGTTATATTCAGTGTTTACCTTTATTTTAACTGTATGTCTTTAAAATAGTTTTTATTTTTCAGATTTTGTCATTTAAAAAAGTTTAAAGTGAGCAGACAATAAACAGAGATGTTATTTCACGTGCTGCCAGCACCTGGAACTACAAAACCTAATTCAACCGTGTAGAAACACGACACCGCCTCCTGCTGGCAGCGCGCTGCAACTGCACCTTCCGCTTCAATATTCAACATGCATCCTTGGATTCATTTAACACAAGGACTTTTATTACCTTTTAATGACATTTAAAATTCACTTAAAGCCACCAGGCAACTTTAATGCTCAATTTTAATGAGCTGTGACTCTTGTACTTACATGGTAGTTTTGTAGTTGATTCCCTCAACTTCCAGAATTAGATTAATTTAAATTAATTCATTTCATGCTAAATATTAGCAGCAAGTATTTTAACAGGGACGTTTAGAAAAAGTGATCTAAGTAATTTTTTTTACAACAGATTATGGCTTTATCTGCTTTTGTTTAATTTTGTGAACAAAAATGAAGTTGCACAATTACAATAAAAATATATTTTATTTTTTAAGTAAATGATCAGAAATCATGTCCAAACAACCACCCTGTTAGCGAGCTAGTAGGTGATTAACACAACATTCTTCTTCTGTTTCGGATTTTTTAAATCACATTTTATTAAAAAAAAAACTGTAAACATTTGTGATCTCCAATATTGTCTGTTTTTCCTATTTCTACTTCTTACTTATTACCTTTTAATGACATTTAAAATGGTGAAACGTCCGATCAGCTAACCGCTCGTTTTAAACTCGTCTAAGCGATCGGTGCTATTTTGAATTAGCACATTAGCATCCCAGCCAATTTAGTAATCAATTAGTTATGCTAACTATGGCAAACATGTTTTTTTTAGCATAAAACAAGTCATAATAAAACAGGTTCATAGTGTAAAATAAATATAATTTTAAAGTCCTCTAGATATTTATTTAGCAGCTAATGTTTCTGAAATAAAGCTAACTAATATATTTCTTTTAATATGTGGTTTGTAGTTTTTCATTTTCTTGTTCGGTTTTTGGGGTTTATGATTTCCTTTTGTAATTTGAACTGGTTGTTTTGGCAGTGAAGTAAACATTAGCAGTTTTAGCTGCCAACATGAAGAGTTGAGAATGTTTTACTAGTTTTTTACTATTTATCCAACGTTCCGCGTTGTCACGTGTCACATTCACGTTAGATATCATTTTATTTTAGATATCAGATCACCGTTTCTGTGTGGAGCTCTTGGTTTCATGTGAGAGCATTTTAATACTTACTGGTTACCTTTTTTACTAATTACAGACGGTGAGCTGATGTTAACTCACCAGTATTTTAGCAGTATTTTAACATTTCTTTTAGATCTCCAAACTGATTTTTTTTTCTTCAACGATATTTTTTAAACTATAAGTCAAAATCATCTTTCAGTCTGTTTTACTGCTTTGCCTTTATCAGTTAAAATCACAAATGTAACATTATTTAAATATTTAACTTTTTCGGACATCAATGCACAGTTAACTAGACGTTTCTTTTAGCCCTTTAATTTATTTTAGCACATCAGTGGTTAAGTTTGTGCTGGTTAACCAACTAGTTCAGCAGTCAAACAGTACATAATCTAACTTTGTTGTCCTGTTTATATTATTCATGCGGTTGGCATTAAAACGTCCTGTTTCCACTTCAGATCAATAAGAGAGTTCACGTTACGTTCAGAACCCTCGGTTTATCTATCTATCTATCTATCTATCTATCTATCTATCTATCTATCTATCTATCTATCTATCTATCTATCTATCTATCTATCTATCTATCTATCTATCTATCTATCTATCTATCTATCTATCTATCTATCTATCTATCTATCTATCTATCTATCTATCTATCTATCTATCTATCTATCTATCTATCTATCTATCTATCTATCTATCTATCTATCTATCTATCTATCTATCTATCTGTCTGAGCTCTTTTGTACTTTTTGAAAATTTGAGATTTAGAAAACATACTTTTTACAATTATAAAGATGAACAGAGAGAGACTTCTTTTCTTTCATTAACAACTTTGGAAAGTTCAAGATAATACGTGAACTGTACCTAAATCCTTAGTTTTCAGATAAGATATAACTGGACAATTTTAGCACGATAAGTATCAAATACAATTTGAGTGCCACAAGTGAGTAATCTGACAACGTACCTATTTTGTGCGTATGTGTGTGTACATAAACATTTAATGTGCTGTAACTACCCGGATAACATATTGTGAAAGAATTTTTAAAATTTCACATGGAAATTTTATGATAACGATTTGTTTTTAAATACAGATAAATAAAATGTTCCAATTATATGCATAAACTGTCAGTTTAGATTCCTTCTTTTCAAAAATATAAATTTTTGAGGCATTTTAAAATGACATATTTTTATATGTGTTTTTTTGTTGTTGTTTTGGGGGGTATTTTAGGGTTTTTTTTTTTTGGGGGGGGGGGGGGGGGGGGGGGTACTGGAGCTGACACTTTTCATAAAATATGGAGCAGTTCCTAAAACATTGATGCTGTGTGTTCTTCTCTGGTGTTCTGGTTCCAGCTGGAAATGGGTCATGTTGAGGGTGAACGTCTCACCGTGGCAGAACTTCCGATTCTGAGTTAACAGCCGTCAGAGGAGAATAAGCCTTTCAGTGTAAACCAGGACACTAAAGCGGAATCCAGTGGATTCTGGTTCCAGTTCCTTCAGGTTTTCTAGTCCTAGTCCTCCCCCTCCTCACCTCCTGGCCCGGTGTTATACCCCCCCACCCACATCCCCGTTAACCCCGCCGGCCCTTGGTATCTCCGGCTGAATCACATTCCTCCGTCCGGACGCCACAATGGGAGAACTGTGTGGCGGTGAGCTCTGCTGGTTCAGGTATTCCCCCGATCAGGAACCTGACACCGCCCCGGACCTGCTGACTTTTGTACCGCCAACAAAACAACGTTACCCTGCACGTTCACATGCACTTTTGCCTGCCAGGTGGGCATTCTGTTGCTGCTCTGTCCGGTCAGGAAACAAAAATATCACCTAAAAAGCCTGAAAACCCCAGTTGCTTTTAGAGCAGAGCCGACGTGCGTAAAAATAAAGATATTTCAGAGCAGGAAACGTGTTTACATTTTCATTTACCAGATTACTGACTGGTCTGCAGCTGAGTTTTAGGATGAATTTGATGATTTAAGTACACTTTTAAACAACTGGTAAGAAAAATGTTAAAATAGCACATGATTTTAACTAAAAACAACTCATATAATCCAAGAATCTAGATAAGATATAATTACTTAACTTTTTAAAGAATTTACTATTTTGGGACATTTGGGAATATCCAACGTTAGATAAAAATTAAACAAGATAAATAGGACAACACTTGTTTTTCAATATACATAGTTAATACTCTCCAACTGTCTAGTTAAGACGTAATGTCCCAATTAAGAGGTTTTATTTTTAGGAATGTAGTTTTAAATGAGATAAGTCATGATAAGATTTAATCAGATAGGATAAGAGACGTATATAATGAAAATGGCATTTCCACGACTAAAGATACATTAGAAATCAATATCAATAAAAAAATTGCATAACTGTAGTTTTCTTTGTTTCATATGTAATGCTTTAATGCTGTTTTATCTTTCTAAAGTTTTTTATAATTTAGAACAGGGCTTTATAAATACGATCAATTTTATTTTTCATATTATTTGAATGAACAAAATAAAAAGCTTTGGAGAAAATTCAGTTTTTATTCTGTTTTAATTTTGTGCCTTTTCATTTACTTCACTTTGGTCCACTGTAGCAGCTTAAAGTGCTTTATAAATAAAGATGCTAGGGTACGGTATGGAGAGAACAGATTTATGTTTAAGTGTAAAAAAACTAATTAGTAAAATATGTTGCACGCTGTTGGATTTTTTGTTATTAGATGAAAAGTGACAACTCTTTCTTAACCTATTGTATTTTTACCTGAATAATTGTCCTTTTCTTGAGTGTATGGTCATAAACGTTGTTGGAGGTAACAGAAAACGGATGTCTGAAGTCCAGATTTTTCTGCTGAACACATAAATCAGTGATTGAATGGAAATGAGCACGACAGACTGAAGGTCGTCACCCTACCTGAGGAAGAGCTCCATGTCTGCCTTCATCACTTTGTGAGCTTGGTGCTGGAGGGGGGTCAGGAAGGCCTTCCGAAACCGGACCCGTTTCCACAACCACACTACATCGGTGTTTAGAGACCCCCGGGCCAACAGGGGGCCCCCAAACTAGCAAGTTAGCGTCAGTATCCAAATTTAGTCTAGAAAAAAATAACCTTTCTTTATTTGTAGACACATAAAAGAGAACAACTGTGAAGAACTAAATTAATGATGGAGACAATCTGCAAATTTGTGAGTTTATAAAGTCACAAATTTTGCTTTTATTTGTGGAATTTTTCCCTTCATCAACATGGATTTCTTTATTGTTCCTCAAAAAGCCCTTTTATGATAAAGCGAGGGTCATGGTAAACTGTCAGTTAGGTTTATCTGTTTCTTTAACTCCACCTCCTCCGTTTGCTTGAGATTGGCAAATCTGCCTTGTTTTCTTCTAAAAGTGTCACTGGCTAAAAAAAAACAACAAAAAAAAAAACCTTCACACTGATAAACTTCACTAATGACTCAAATGTGATACTGATAGCTTCTGCAACTCAAAGGTATCTAGAAATGTATGTGAAAATGTCGACTTTCTCTGCACCAACATGCAGACTTTTAAAGTCAGAAAATTCAGTTTTTCTCGCAAATTTGCAAGTTCAAAAAGTAAAATATTTCAGAGCTTCAACTAAAGAATATTTGAGTTCATAAAGTAACGATTATATTTTTTTCTTAGAAAATTGCATATGTAAAAGTGGAAATGTTTCATGTTTTGTCACTTGAAAATCTGCAAATCCAATTAAGTTAAACATTCATACTTTTACACATTTGCAGATTTACACTATTTAAGGTCTTCACTCAGTTTGATTTTGTGAGGTTACAACTACAAAAGAAATGATTGCACACACCCCCAAAAAAGCTAGAAAAGTCCCTGTCCAAACCCAAACTCACACCGGGACCTACACACGACGCTCCCCACCCCCACCCCCACCCTCACCCTCACCCCCACCCCCACCCTCACCCCCACCCCCACCCTCACCCTCACCTTCCACCCCCACCTCACCTTCACCCCCACGTCCCCCCTCACCCCCCACCCTCACCCTCACCTCACCCTCACCCCAACGTCCCCCCCTCACCCCCCACCCTCACCCTCACCCCCACCCCCCACCCTCACCCTCACCCCCAAACACGCACACATACAACAGTTCAAGTGACCTGAAAGAGGAAGTTTGGAGACTTGATGAAGATAATGAAGATGAAGTCCTGATTAAGTCCTGGGGTCCGACCCCCAGGCGCTCCACCATGCGGAAAAAAATAGTGTAGCGCGAGGCGGCGTGCGTGTGAGGGGGTGTGTTCTCGCGCAGCAGATGACTGCCGCTCACCTTGCCACAGGCTCCGCAGGAGATTGGTTCATTTTTTTCTTACCCATGATTCCATATGGTATGGAGCAGGCTGCATGTTGGCCAATATGCCAGAGTAAATGTTCCCCCGATTAGAAGTGTCATCAGCGGAGCGCGCGCTCTCAGATGCGGCTCTTTGAAGGCGGAATGGCGGCGAAAAGCGCGGAAGGTTCCATCAAATGGCAGCTGTGCTACGACATCTCGGCCAGGACCTGGTGGATGGTGAGTTGGCAACGGTGCCCCTTTTCTCTTCTTTCTGACTCCGTCCAACACTTTTCATCCACAGAAACCAAACCGGTCCCCTCCTCTTCCTCTCCTTCCTTCTCCGTGGGGGTCTTGGACTCTTTACGCGCGGTACGCGCGGCGGTCCCTGCAGCGACGCGGCCCCCTCTCCGTCTCTTCAGGAGAAAGTTTTGGAAAAAGACGGAGGGTCCGGGTGGGGGCAGTGATCCCAGCCAGGGAGCACGGCCCCCCCTCACCCCCACCCTCACAACCTACAAAGCCGAGCGGCAGCGGTGTCCCGGGACGCGCCGCGGACGCCGCTGCAGCGCCGGAGCGCATCCACGGCTTGTTGCATGGTGTGGCGGTCAGTGGGGACAGGAGACCTTTGACCCCCTTGTCACTGAGGGAAGGGAGGGCGGTGAGGTCCGACTAGGGGGCTGACCAAGGAGAGGAGGGCTGGAGGCTCACAAAGGTCCATTGTCGGCCGACCTGCAGCGACATGGAAGAGTTTATGACAAGACTGCTCATTGTGGTTTTTGGGGGTGTGTGGGTTTGGGGGGTTGACACTGAATCTGGGTTCTGCCTGGACCCAGGGTTCAGCTCATGCAGTGCTGGTCTGGTCTGCATCAGACGGGGTTCTGGTGGTTCTGGTCCAGGATGCTGCAGGTTTCCAAAGACAAGAGGCTTTATCTTATCAGTCCCAGGACCAGGAACTTTCTGGATTCTTTCCAACGGCCCCCCTTCACTGAACCAAGCAGTCAACCCCCCAGGACCCTTCACAGATAGGCACATGTTCTGCACAAGCCAGTGGACCTTGTTCCAGCTGGTTCCAGGAGGGTCTGGGTTTGTTCTGGTTCTGGTCCGTTTACATTTTATTTTGTGCGTTGAAATCGTTTCTTCTGCTGATGAAAATATTCTATCCCCAAAGTCTCATAAAACTGGTTCTGGATTCAAAAATTAGTTAATGCAATTCATAAAATAATTATGGCTAAATTTACTAAATTTAAGCAAGTCATAAAATAATAATTTAATTACAGTAAAAACAGAGTTGAGGCAGTCTGGAAGGGAAATTGGAAATATAGAAGCAGATTTGTATTTGTTTTATTATTAAATCGGATATCTGCAGCAGTTTGACACTTGTAAAATGTTTTAACTGTACATTTAAACATTTAAGGATGAATAAATCATAAACACGTTCATCTGTTCCAGCTGTTAGAACAGATATACATATATGATGTTTATATTTATCTTCATCTCATAAATGTTGCTCTGTTATTTCCAAGCGCTGGTTGCTCTCACTGGAATTGTTAATAAAATATAAATAACATTGTAAATAGATTTTAATTTACACTGTTTTTTTTTTTGTTTTTTTGCTGCAGGGTGCAGCTTTTGACTTCTTTTAAAAATAGTTTGCTGGAATAGAAAATAAAGGGCGTTTACTGTCGAACACATTTAAACGTGATGTTGTCTCTTTCAACAACATCACATTTCAGAGTTTTCCTGATATTATTAGACCTCAGATCAGAATCAAATACTTTATTGATCACTATTACGGAAGCTGTTAATGTTACAGCTGTTCCCCTTCAGGAAAACATAGATATTGAATAAAGACTTACATAAATATAAAAAATATATAAAAGATAACTAAATAATTCAATTAAATTCAGTTAAAAAAAATCCTTTATTAATCCCTGATGGGAAAATAATAAAATAAAGGTTTTTAGATAAACACAAATATTACTAAGAATAACTACAAATGAAAGAGTTCGGGCTCTTATACGTTTACTGTGGCTTGATTGTTTTGCTCAATTAAGAGTTACTTCATATTATAAGTAACAAAGCACGTGTTCAGTTTAATGTGGTTAGAAAGGCTTAAATATTTATTTAGACCATTTGATCAAGTCTGACTTATAAAGTAATATTAGATAATAGCTAATACAATTGTAAAGGATATTATGAAGTCATTTAGACTAAAATATTATTTTTGTGTGTCACTGTAAAAATGTATTTGTTTATTTATTTATTTTCCAATCTTTCAGATAATTTATTTTATCAGCCTGGTTATTTTCTGGATTTAGTTGTCCTGTAGTTGTTAGTGTGTGTGTGTGTGTGTGTGTGTGTGTGTGTGTGTGTGTGTGTGTGTGTGTGTGTGTGTGTGTGTGTGTGTGTGTGTGTGTGTGTGTGTGTGCATGAGTGTCCACCCTGAAAGGTCTCAAACCAATTTAAACTTCTTGTGTTTCAGTTTAAACCTAGATTTTTCTGAGAAGTGAGGTCGTGGCGTTGCAGCGTTGAGCCGCTGCAGCGCTGTAGTGTAGGTGAAACCCGCCAAGCTCGCAGCTTTGCTAGGATTATCATCAACCAGCTGAGGATGGTTTTCATCTGATGGATTCTGCGTTTTAATCTCGTTACATTGCTTTTATCACATCTGTAACTCATCTGTCCTAATCATTCTATACTGCTTATTAATCCTTTCATTTCTGCCTCTTTTATTCTGCAAAAGCTGCTTTTTTCTTTAAATTGGGGCAGATATTTTTACCATTCCTGAAAGAATTCCTCTGCATGAGTATGTAAAGGCCGTGGTTGCCATGAGTTTTCCTGGTTGGAACCCTTCTGGACGTCTCATTACTCTCACAGATGAATGACGCAGGTGAATTACCAGGTGAGCGCTGGTAACACGGACTGGTAACACGGACTGGTAACATGACAGTTGTCCTTCATGCAGCTTTAACGCTTGCCGTCATCGAACCGCTCACAAGTGTTTCTCTTGGACCAAGACTGATGTTCCTGCTGTGAAACAGCAGAGGAAGAGGAATGTTTAGACAAAACCGTTGCTAATGTAACTAAACTGAATAATTCCTTTAAAAAGGAGCAGTTTTGGGTTTGTTGGTATCAGTGACCTCCTCAGTATGTTCTAGCCCCCTCATGGAGCCGTTGCTGACCTGTGGATGTTTGTACAAGGACAAATCCCAGAAACGATGACGGATATGATGATTGACAGCTCTGTGGAATCTTCACAGCCAATAGAATCAAAAGTGGAATTTTATGCTGGCAGGTCGCGTTCGTTAGGGAGAGTAAATTGTTTGTTTTGGCCACAACTGAGAGAATTGAGTCAAGTTGAAGCGCAACAATCATATGACATTCTGGCACATTTAAGATAAGATTGTCAGAACATGATCTTCTTTTAAAAGTAGTGGAACAGAAGTACATCAAGTCATAAATAATGATTAATATGAAGCCTTGGGTCCCTGGATTCGACATCGTTTAACAATTTAGCAGTTGCCTTCAACAACTTCAGCACTTGAGACGAGATGTTTTAAACACACGTAATTATTGTGTTCTTAGTTTCAGAAGTAAAAGATCTAAGAGTAAGATTTTGTATAAAAATGTAGAACCTTTTTTTTAAATCGTTTTTTTAATAAAATCAAATTTTCTGAACTTTTTGGAAATATTTAAGATAATATAAGATAAGAATAGTTTTTTTAATATATATAAATAATTAATTCGCTTCAAGTGTCTGGATAAGGTTTAATGTAAAGACTTATGTTTTGTGTAATTCTTTTTAAGGATTTGCAATTTTGGAAAATGTAAGAGAAAATAAGATAGGACAAAATGAAAAAACATAGAACCAGTCAAACAAAGTGTCATGATAGATATTATTTTATAATTCTAAAAGTTAGTTTTTTTATTTTCATGAGTTACAATTTTAGAATATTTTAGAAAATTTAAGATAACACATAAATAGGTACAATTGACATATTCTGATTGTCTGAATAAAATAAAAGTTTAGATGTTGCTTTTTTATTTATCTTATAAGAAAAATAAAATAAGAAAAGGTTTGTATTTGGAATATTTTTTCAACATTAATATGAAATAAGTTTAAGTGTTTATTATACATTATTAAGATGTCCCAAGTTTCTGGATAAAATATGTTTGGTTAAAAATGTTGGGTTTTTTTCTTACAAAGATTTTCAATTTCGGAATATTTTGCATTTATTTCAGATAAGTAATTTGTCTTGATAGTTGTTTAAATTCGGTTAAAGTAGGTAAAGTCTCAACAACCATGGAGCGTAGAAATACAAAATTTCAACTTTTCTTTTTCCTTCTTTTTCCTTCCATTACCAGTTGAACTGGAAAATCAAAGAGATACCAAATCTACAGTATGCAGTATTGGAGGAACACGCGGTGGAGTTTGTTATGTTTGGTATAAGTGCATTTATTTTTGTTGAAACAGTTGACCATATCTGACACGTGAGTGTTAGATTGTAGTAATTATTTATGATCTACCAGAACACATCGGAGTCCATAAAACAACTGCTCACCAGCTCTATACCGAACAACACAGCAGCTCTTCATACAGGTTTTGAAGAAAAGGCCAGTTGTTCTGTAGGTTAAAGTGCCGCAGATACAAAAGTACGATTCATCACTGACCTGCAAGATATTTAACTTTAAACTGATGACCAGCATCGGCTTTAAATTCATCTGTCAGGAAGCTGACGTAGATCTGTTTCATCACTTCATCAAAGGAATTGCTGATTGAATTGTATTGATCTAACGTTCATTCAGAGAAACATCTGGAGATAATGTGTGTTTGTGAACTGGATCAGAACATATTTGTTTGTTTTGGGTTGATTTGACACCTTTTCATAATCACTGACTGTCTAACGAAGATCAAAAAATGTTCCTCACAAAACAGCTCACATTGGTACAGGACTTTGACCAATCAGAAAACACCTGAAGACACTTAAATGTGCTAATGCTAACTGCGCTGCCACGACCTGAACTAATGCTCCCTAAGCTAGCACAGACTGAGCTAATGCTACATGAGCTAATGCTACCTGAGCTAATGCTACATAAACTAATGCTACCTGAGCTAATGCTACCTGACCTAAGGCTACCTGACCTAACGCTACCTGAGCTAATGCTACCTGAGCTAATGCTACCTGACCTAACGCTACCTGAGCTAACGCTACCTGACGTAATGCTACCTGACCTAACGCTACCTGACCTAACGCTACCTGAGCTAATGCTACCTGAGCTAATGCTACCTGAGCTAACGCTACCTGAGCAAGCGCTACCTGACCTAACGCTACCTGACCTAACGCAACCTGAGCTAATGCTACCTGAGCTAATGCTACCTGAGCTAACGCTACCTGAGCTAACGCTACCTGAGCAAGCGCTACCTGACCTAACGCTACCTGACCTAACGCTACCTGAGCTAATGCTACCTGAGCTAACGCTACCTGAGCTAACGCTACCTGAGCAAGCGCTACCTGACCTAACGCTACCTGACCTAACGCAACCTGAGCTAATGCTACCTGAGCTAACACTACCTGAGGTAATGCTACCTGAGCTAGCGCTACCTGACCTAACGCTACCTGACCTAACGCAACCTGAGCTAATGCTACCTGAGCTAACACTACCTGAGGTAATGCTACCTGAGCTAACGCTACCTGAGCTAATGCTACCTGAGCTCTGCCTGTGGCAGAATCTTGTGTTCTTGTTGTCAGTTTTTGTTGGTTTGAAATAATTGGATGTAAAGCTATTATGCACGAAATGGTAACAGCCTGCTGTATTCCTGTAATGACCATTTCCACCTTAAAAAAATATATATATATATGAGAATGAGGCATGCCCCAGAAAACCATCACTAACAACCAGCCAAATCAAAAATATTTTTAACCTATTTTTAACACCTTTCCATAGTGTCAACGATCCATCCAGTTGTTCATGACACATTTCCTTGTACAAACACAAACAACTCAGCAGCTGTTCCACAAAGAGATCTGGATTCCTAAAATAATATTTAGTCATAGTCCTGCTGTGTTCCATCTTCATTTGCTCTGGTCCTATAATATGTATACTTAATTTAAAGGTTGTGTCAGAATCTCACATCTGTTGCCTTTATTTGCTTCAGATTAATTCAAATAAACCTTATGGTTGTTGAGATAAACTAGTTTTAAATTAGCTTAGTCCACAAAATTAAGTTAAATTTACTGTAGCTCTGCTGTAGGACATGATTGCATCACCTGATGGAACCACTATATCTGTGTCCCGTTTGATTTAGCAATAATTATTAACGATAAACTAGTTTCTTCTTTGTTCATCAGTTCCACGTTTGTCAGTTTATTCTGGTCCTTGTTGTCCAGGGATCTGGACCGTCCTTATGCTCCTTTAGTGGAACCTGTTAAACTGTTGTGTGTTTATTTAATTGAAACAGTCTTAATGAAAATGGATGAACTGTTCCTTTAATGAAAATGGTTCTTTAAAGAAAACTGTTACTTTAATGGAAAGAGATTAACTGTCCCTTTGTTGAAAACTGTTTCTATAATGGAAATGACAAATTTTTCCTTTAGTGAAAACAGCTCATTTAAAGGAAACCATTCCTTTTTACATGCAGACACACTTTTCTTCTAATGGAAACTGTTACTTTAATGGGAATTGCTGCTTTAATAGAAACGGACGAACTGTTCCTTTAATGGAAATCTTACTTAAAAGTAATCCGTTTCTTTAATTGAAACAGATGCTTAATTAAATGGAAACTCCTTTTTTGATGGAAATGGAAAAAGGTTTCTTTAATGGAAACTCTCCTTTTTTGGAAACTGTTCCTTAATAGAAACAGACAAATTGTTCCTTCAATAGAAACTGTTCTTTTAATGGAAATGGTCAAACTGTTTCTTTAATTGAAACTGTAGTTTAATAGAAGCTGTTCCTTTAGTATAAACGGTTGCTTTAATTGTAACAGATGGATTGTTCCTTTAATAGAAACTGCTTCTTAAATGGAAAAGAATGAAAGGTTGGTTTAATGACAACTCTTCTTCTAATGGATATTAATTTAATATTCCCTTAATTTAAACTGCTCCTTTAATAAAAAAAGTTTCTTTAATAGAAATATCCAAATTGTTTCTTTATTGGAAACTGACCACTTATTAGAAACAGACAAACTGTTCCTTCAATAGAAACTGTTCCTTCCATAGAAACGGTTCCTTCAATAGAAACTGTTCCTTCCATAGAAACTGTTCCTTTAATAGAAGCTGTTCTTTTAATAGACACTGATTCAGTGGATGAACTGTTCCTTTAACGGAAATGGTCAAACTGTTCCTTTACTGCAAACGGTTGCTTTAATCGAAACTGTTCCTTTAGCAAAAGCTGACGTGACCTCACAGTAATCCAGAGTTTGGTTCAGTCAGCTGATGGGAATAAGTATCTTTTTCTCACTGATTTTACCTTTCCAGCTCCAAGTGCACACAGAGACGACACGTGTTTGCTCGAGTGTGTGTTTTCTGTGTGTGTGTGTGGTACTGTCATCTTGAGCCGAAGATGTTTCCAATTTGGAGGCGGCCCTGAGCAGGCAGAGATGATTAGAGAGGAGGAAATTGGAGGATTAGAATTGTCTGCTTGAACTTCCTGAACAGCGCAGCAAACCCCCACCCCATCCCCGTCCATTCGTACTGGCAGCCCCCCCCCCCCTCCCACCTTCTTCTCGTCAAAGTCCTGCCAAGTTTCAGGCTGTTGAATGTGACTCGCTTCAGCTTATCTTCCATTCATCTTTCCTCTTCTTTATTTCTGTTGGTTGCTGCATGGTGTTTTGTAGTGGTCAGCACTGCTCTCCCAGAGCAAGAAGGTTCCTGGTTCACTTTTCAGCAGGAGTTTTTCTGCGTGGCGTTGGCATGTTCTCAGTGTGCTTGTGTGAATCCAAGAAACATATTTGCTCAGTTGTTGTACGTCACTTTAGTTAAAATTGTCTTCTTTCCCCTTCAGCATTATGTTTTTATTGTTTTATTTGACTTTTTATCTGTCTTGTTTGTCTTATTTTATTTGTTACCTTTTCTTCTTTGAACATTAACCTTCCTAATAATGCCTGTCTTTGAGATTCCTGCTCTACAATGACATATATACATTAAAATTAGTTGATCTTAGAAACCAAGAGGAGTATTTGAATACATGTGGTTTCAAAGTAAAGGTAACGAATGTAAGAATCGAGCAAACGTTTATAACTAAGGATACATGTTAGCAGTAGAGAAAAAATGAGGATGGAACAAGATGTGTACAAGAAATGTGACGGCACTTTCTGTGGAACAGCTGCTGGGCTGTGGGAGTTTGTACAATGGCATATCTCAGGAAGGACTGAATGGATCAAGGTCATTCACGCCTCTTTCCGGAAATCCACATCACTCTAGTAATGATCCAATCATGCCAAACTGTGGTCCGTCTTAGTCAGAGTGGTCATCTTTACGCCGTTACAGTTTCTGCAGTCTGAGCTGTAACCCCCGACGGACTAGTGTGTGGAGCATGTAGCAGCCGCTTGGTGTTGGAGTTGTGTTTAGTTCAGCTTTAAAAGATCTTAACGGGATTAAAGTTGAGCTTTTTCCTGTTTGTTTGTTAAGCTGCCTGTATTGACTTGACTTGAATGACCTTTGGTTTACCTCCCTGATCAATAACCGCTCTTCATCCTTTATTTTGTTCTCGTTTTTCTTTTTTCCTCACATCTTCCTCTTCTTGCCTTACCTCCTCTTGTTTTGTTTTTCTCTACTTCCACTGTCCGTTCATCTGAATTTCCATTCTTTTCAGATATTTTTTCCAGGTCTTGCTTGACCTTTCTGTTTGTTTTTGATTATTTCTCTCTTTTCTTTTCCTCTTTCTTCTTTAAATGATCTGGATTCATCTTTCCTTTGTTCAGTTTTGGTCTTTGTCTTCATCATAGTTTAGTCCTCTCCTTGTTTCTTTCCTGCATGCCTTTGTGTTTTAGTTTTGCTTCAGATGTGTGTATCCCAGTCTTTCAGCGCTCCCGTCTGCAGATCATTTGTTTCCAGGCGTGTTGAAGCCACCGAGCCGTGACTCTCTCAGATCCGAGTCTCCGGGCTCTCATATCCGGGTCTTAGTGGAGGAAAGCTGAGCCCGAGGCGGCTGCAGAGAAACCGGGCCGAGCCAGCGGTTTCTGCTGCGAGTATAAACCTACTAGGAGCTTTGTGTTTCCATGGAGCTTCTGCAGCTTTTTACAAATAAATAAAATGAACATAGGCATGACTTGGTTGAAGTTTCCAACTTTAGCTCCTCTGATGGACCGACACATTTAGTTTCCTCTTTGCTGGTAGGTGAAATAAAATAGCTTAAAAAGTCAGGAGGATGGGACCAGAAGATTCAGACATCCAGACGTTCAGATATCTGGTTTTCAATTACAACATCTGGATATTTGTTGACATCCTGAAAGTATGTGTTGCTGTCTCCCACGGAAGATCCAGACTCATCAAAATGGTTTTTAGGCCAGTTATACACATCAGGCTGTCCATGAATTCATCTCTAAAGCTGAACCTGATCCTGAGTCTGAACCTATCCTGAACCTGAGTTGGAACTGAGTCTAAACCTGAACCTGAACACGAATCCGAGTGTGAGCCTATCCCAATCTGAAAGCCACAGCCTGAACTTGAGTCGAACCTGGATCCTTAAAATTGAAGAAATGATAAGGATAAGGATAAGGAGAAGAACTTCAGACATGTTTTTAATTCTTCATCTAGAAACTGATCACCACGCTATTTGTTTGCAATTGTACAGATGCATAACGACGTGCAGCCAGCAGGGGGCGCCGGGCTCCAAGATCAGCCTCCATATCCAGAACTAGTGGGAAAAAAAAACTAAGCCGTTGGTTTGTAGACGCTTGAAGAAGAAGATGTAAAGTAAAAGTCAGATATGCTGCATCTGCGTTGGAATCTGGAAGGGTTTTTTTTATTTTTTTTTTACAAATTCCTAATTAATACATTTTTTTCCCTGTTTTTTGTGAGTTTATAAAGAAATCCACTTAAACGATACTTTTATTTTGGACTTTGGCCATTTGTTTAATGGTCGGTAGTTTGTTAACTTGTTGAATTTCTTAGCTGTTTTTAACTTTATTTTACCGCCTCGTCCCCAGCATGTCGTCATGGTAACTGAGCTAGCTTTATTTTGTCAGCACCACTTTAATTTGACTTTTACATTTAAGAGTTTATAAAGTCGGACATTCCTATTTTTCCCGTAGTCGCGGTACCAGGTGCACCTGCGCGACGTCTCACACACACATCTCCTCCTCGCTTTAATTCTGACTTGAACATCAGTTTCTAACTGTCTAAATGTCGAAGTGTCGTTTTCCCATCAGAAAGTGCAATATAAAAGCATCACAGCAGACCTGAAAGATCTGAAACCTTCCTTCACTAAAGAAAGCTCCAGACTGAACGTTGCTTATTTCCATCAAACATTTAGAGACGTTAGCAGCTGCCCGACAGCTTCATGTCATGTGACACCTGGAACTCTTTAATGTGCAGTGGAAGTGAAATGTTAAGTGAAAACTTGAAGCGGTTTATCTGCTCCTCGTCTTCCAGCTCTTGGGCTGTTGTGTTGCTCCTCCCTGCTCTTCATCGCCGCTCTCCTCCTCCTCCTCCTCGGTGTCTTTTTCTCCCTGGAGGAGAATGGCTGCCAGCCAGCACAGCTGCTTCTTCTTCAGGCTGGACGCTCGTTTCTGAGAGTTTGTGGTTCATGTCCTGCTGGGAGGAAGACGATGACAACGATTATGATGAAGCAGCTTCCTGTGGAGGACGCAAACGTGTGGACTCCTCACACATATTTAGATTAGTGGTGTATTTTGGGGCTTATTTTCAACCACGGTTGAATCCATAATTGTAGCGAAGCCTTTTTTTTTTTTTTAAACCTGTTGAGGTTCATAACTATTCTGAGTCTCAAGCAGAGCTCATTTCCGTTTCGCTGATATTTTTTGTGCCATTGTTCGCAGTGTTTAAAGCATTTTAAGCAGTTTCCAGCTGGTCTGGAACATGAACTCAAGCAGGTCTGTCTGGCTGCAGGTACACTCTGTGTTTGTGCTCAGGTGTGTGGACAGATTAGCCCCGCCTCCTCCACTGGTTTCTTTCTAACAAAGCTGGCGTTGTTCTTGAACTTGGAGCAGTCGAGGCTCGCTTTCAGGAGCTTCAAAGGCTGAGAGCTTCATCAGCTCGTGCTCTGAGCTCTTCTGAGTGTGCTCACTGCAGCAGCTCGTTACCATAAACACAAAAACATGTATGTTCTGAAGCGATGCAGCTTCAGACCCAAACCAGGTAAGAATCCCAGATCCAATCGTGTCTGTCCGGTAAGCAAGAATATCATCAGTGTACAACAATCACGACCATTCTTGATAATCACCATTGACGTGGCGATGCCTATTGGACCAGGGCTGTTTCTAGGTTTGTGGGGGCCCTGGGCAAGATTCTGTTTGGGCACCCTAGTTTCTAAAGTGCAGTGTGACGGGAGTTCAGACCATCTAAGATGATCGATGGTGGTGTTCATTCTTTTAGAGGCAACAGTTAAATGTCTAAAGTTCAAATCTAACTTTAGCAAGCTAAATAAACAGAGCTGAAGAGCTGAGCTGAAGCGTGAGGTTGTTAAAATTATTTAATAAAATAAAATAAAAAAACACTCCCAGAAAGTGTGAAAAATAAAGGATAGATTTTATAAATGTACTAATTTTAAACCAAGGCAGTTATAGATTAACTTTACTAACAATCCAAAACATTGTGACTTTATAAACTTAGGTTTTTGGGGTTCCTTTGAAAAAATTATTGAACAGAGTCAGAATTTTATTTACATCTTTATAAACGCAATTTCTGAATTATTTGTTTAACAAGTTTAGAAGTGTATTAAGTCTAAATTTTGTCTTTTTTTTTCTTTTAAATTTGAGTTTAAAAAAGAAAATCTGTTTAAAAAATAGAGTAGACTATAAATTTGTTCTTGTTTAGGAGTTTACAGAAGTAGACAGTTAATTGAATTTTTCTCCAAATTGTAGACATTGAAGCTGATGTTGTCGCTCGGCGCCCCTCGGTGGCGGCAGGGACTCTGTACTGCCGATGTCTGGATTAAGAAGGGGACGCTCCAGTCTTCAAAGAACTGGAGCGAATGCAGCTGAACAGCTAAAATAATGACTTATAGATAGAAATAGAAAAAGAAACCCTGAATTAATTTTGCTTGTAGCAAACAGTGTATTGGTTACGTATGAGAACTTTAATCATATGTCCACTAATCTGACCACGAATAGGGTTTTGTTGATGAACGCTGCAGTTGATATTTACATCAGTTACAACCTTCTAAACAGTTACAAGCCTCTGCTCTGTTGAGAACAGTGAAGATGTGTGTCTCTTAGCGCTGCTAGATGTTGTGAGAGGGGCAACTCTTTGTCTCGTAGACATTATTTGAACGTGTATGACACGTGTGTAACCACCTGTCCTGGTCCGGTTTGAAACACAGTTTCTGCATCCCCTGCAGGTGGATTAGGTCTCAGGTTGAACCCCCTCTCAGTCTCCTGGTGGAGGCGCTCCATCCGCTTAGTAGCTGAAAGCTGCTCTGATTGGATGGATTCAGCCAATCAGGATGCGATATTGTCAAGTAAGCCATCAGCTGACGATGATGTGTGTGGCTTCACACACTTGCTTTTTTGTGATTGTGACTGAAAAAAACCTGGACTCCTGAAACACCATCTGGTGTTTGGGACGGCGTGTGCGGTGCATTCGGGTGCCAGCAGACGTGTCAGTCTTCAGGCTGTTTGCTCCTTTGGACTCCTTCCAGGTGTTTTCTCAGAGCATCACCTGTTCTGTCAGCATTTGTACCACAAACAGTTCCAGTATTCAAGTCCCCATGTGGGACTGCTCTTTTTCTTCATGCATTTATTTGACAAATTCAGAATCACAAATAAAAAAAAAAAAGCCAGAAAAACACAGAAAACGTTGCATGTGGAGGTGATCCAGAAATAAATTCTTCAGTGCTCGTACATGTCTCTGCATCAACCACACGATGACCAGTACAAGGACGTATCTCAGGAATGAGTCAATGGATCAAAATGATTGACACGTCTGTGGGATCTTCACAGCCAATAGAATGAACGGACAGTTTACAGATCTGAGTTACTTCAGGTATTGTCCAATCAGAACAATGAAATGATTGTTTGTTTCTACAACATGGTGGGAACAATCACCAGGACAATGGTGGTTCTGTTTTCTAAGTTTATTTCACTAACAGAAATGATCCAAAGGCTCTAAAGGGATTCTGATTATACTCAAGAGACGTCCTTGAATCTAGTGGAGTTTTCCACTGGAATCTGATTTCTGATGGACAAGCACCAACGGTAGGACTAAAGTCAGGGTTGGACTGTAGAAAGCGAAGTGGTTTTGTCGTTCTTGGACTGCTCGTTCAGTGAGTTTTGGTCATCTTACACCAGAGTTATTTCCTAGAGTTTCTGAGGTATCTTGTGTCTGTGTTTTCGGCGCTCGTAGGAGATGTTGTTTTGACCTTCAGAACGAGCAGGAAAGTGCAGAGACAACGCACATCTAAGGAATATAGAGACAACTTGGTTTGGTTCAAGAACGCGTCATAAGTTCATGGCGTCGCTCTGACACCTTTGGTAGTGACTGAAAGATTTTCCTTATATTGATTAGTTAATGTAAAGGTCTCATCAAAATGGGCTCATAAAGCAACACATCTGTGTACTTGTCTCCTGTTTGTGCGTGAAAATACCACAGACTGTCGAAGAAGTGGACAAACCCCCCTGTGATGTCATCCAGATGTTTCTGAAGTGTGCTTCCGAATGCTGTTTTTTTCATCTCACTGCACAGCATCATATTCGTAAGAACTGACTCCACCCAAGCCAGGTCCTGGTCAGAAACATTAGACCTCTCCGACCCTCAACCCTGATCAAAACTAGGATCAAGACCCAGTAAGGGCTGGAATGTCCTTTTGTATGTTTGGAGCACGCTCAGTCGAGCTCTTATACAGCAGAAGCGAGCTGCAGCTGTATGGTTTCAGCTCAACACGTCATCCTGATCGTTTCCTCCTGAAGCTGCAGATGGTGGCAGCTGTGAAACGTCCCTCTAATCTGGTGGTTCTGCATCGCTCGCTGAACCCACTAATGCTTTAATAGCAGTCCCAGTGATTAAACAATTAGACAAATGGATGGACGTGTCCAGCAAATAAAATCAAGAGTGCCACTTAGGTCGTCAGCTCAGTGGTGGGATTAACGAGAGCTGCCAGATGTTTGCACATCAGCAGCAGCCTGATGAGCGGGCTGAGGGCTCACTCCACCAACGGACAGGAAATCACAGCTTCTTCCTCCACCGTCTTTACTCCGTGAATATCAGTTTAGATCAGATGAAGGTGAAAATATTGGTCTGCTATTATGTCTTAGATGTCACTGCAAAGTAACCCGGGAAACCAGACCAAACCCAATCCAAATCTAGCCCAAAACCGGTCCATAACCGGTCCATAACCAGCCCAAATGCAAGGCCAAAGCCTGAAAAACTAAAGTGTGTCAAAGGCTGCTGAAGGAGCCAGGCTCCTCCACTCCACAGTGGAGGAGCTGCAGAGCTGGTGGTGAACATCTGGGACTGGAGGTCCTGTTTTAGATGTTGTGACAACAGAAATGACTCCTGCGTTTAGCCGACGCTCAGTTTGCACAAGCTGATCTTAGCCAAGCTTTGTCCTTGGCTTGTTCCAGACCAACCTGCAGCCAGTCACGGTGGTCTTAGTAAAATTAACAACACAACAAAACGTGTTTTTTAAAATATGAATGATTTTGTTCTGTTAGGTCTTTATTCTCAACTCAGTAGTCAATTTCACTGAAGGTGCAAAGTAGTTTACCAGCATAGTCATTCACTGGGCCACGCCCAAAATGGATGCGAAATCTAACTGTGGAGACCAAAACTGTTTTGGACAAGATGGTAAATACTGTATGCTTACTTCTGCTACATGGAGGTCGATGGAGAGCCAAATCCTAGTGGTCAGTAGAGGAACTGCAGGTCTGGATCCGGGCACTAGTGGTCAGTAGAGGAACTGCAGGTCTGGATCCAGGCACTAGTGGACAGTAGAGGAACTGCAGGTCTGGATCCAGGCACTAGTGGTCAGTAGAGGAACTGCAGGTCTGGATCCGGGCACTAGTGGTCAGTAGAGGAACTGCATGTCTGGATCCAGGCACTAGTGGACAGTAGAGGAACTGCAGGTCTGGATCCAGGCACTAGTGGTCAGTAGAGGAACTGCAGGTCTGGATCCAGGCACTAGTGGTCAGTAGAGGAACTGCAGGTCTGGATCCAGGCACTAGTGGTCAGTAGAGGAACTGCAGGTCTGGATCCGGCCACTAGTGGTCAGTAGAGGAACTGCATGTCTGGATCCAGGCACTAGTGGACAGTAGAGGAACTGCAGGTCTGGATCCAGGCACTAGTGGTCAGTAGAGGAACTGCAGGTCTGGATCCACACCTGCAGGTCCTCTACCGTCTAATCGGGTCTGGATCCACACCTGCAGGTCCTCTACCGTCTATTCAGGTCTGGATCCACACCTTCAGGTCCTCTACCGTCTACTCGGGTCTGGATCCAGACCTGCAGATCCTCTACCATCTATTCGGGTCTGGATCCACACCTGCAGGTCCTCTACTGTTTACTCGGGTCTGGATCCACACCTGCAGGTCCTCTACTGTTTACTCGGGTCTGGATCCAGGCACTAGTGGTCAGTAGAGGAACTGCAGGTCTGGATCCAGGCACTAGTGGTCAGTAGAGGAACTGCAGGTCTGGATCCAGGCCTGCAGGTCTTCTACTGTTTACTCGGGTCTGGATTCAGGCACTAGTGGTCAGTAAAGGAACTTTAACTTTCTGGTTTGTGAATCCCGAGGTTGTAAATCAATTTTTTATCCTCCAAATTTATGGATGTTTTGATATTATACACTGTATAGTATATGATAAGGTCTTAAAACTCTTCTAAATGTAAACAAGTAACCAGTGAGGACAAGCTGGGACATGTTCATGGGTATCCAGTGTTGTTTATGGGACTTTTCCTGGCACACAGAGATTTCCCCAGATTCTCAGGATCTTAGCATCATGTCCTGTAGATGATGATCTCGTTTCTCAGAGTGATGAACGTCTATTCATCTTTACTTCTGAGAGACTGCCTCTGTAGGACGACTTTCTTCCACCCAGTTATGTCACTGACCTGTGGATATTTAACCTGGTTAGTTTCCAGATGTTTCTTTTTTGTACAATTTAACTTTTCCGGCCTTTTCTTGTCCATGTCCCAACTTTTTTTAGATCCGTCTCTGCCATCAGGCCCCTCCCCACACCTCATTAACATGATTCAGAGTGTGTCCGTGTGTGTGTACAACATCATTGCTCACGGCTGTCTGGTCAGGGCGCCTGCTGACCCCACCCAGCAGGGGGAGGAGGGTGGACACTCTCCACCCCCCTACCCCCTCTGGGGGGTAGCTGAGGATGAACAGCTGGTGAGGGCATCATGGGAGACCTCAGGCCCCCACCTCCACCTGCTCACACAGGGAGGATGTCTTCTGTATGGATTTAATCAGCTGGGAGTCCAATATGGAGGTCCAAGACCTCCAGGGGGCCCTTGACAGAACTCTTCAGATCCAGAACCTCTGGGTTCTGAAGGTCCCCAACCAAACAGCTGAGTGAACACTGGTGAGCAGCTGCTCCAAACACTAGTCTGGTTAGAGACTGACTGGAGCTAGACTGGAGACTACAACGGTTTCATGCTCAATCCAGCCATCATTAGTCACGTCCTGGATTTAGGAAACTCCACGTCTCTGTGACAAGAACACATTCATTTTGGATCTCCTGGATCATTTCTGTTAGCAGGCTCACATAAACAGTCAAGTCGCCATCTCGTAAAACAACAGATAACCTTGTTTTTAATTAGAACAGAAATATCAAAACCAGGACTTTTTACAAGACTTCCCTCCCCCTATTCCCTCCCCTGCAGTGGTACCCCACCCCCCCATCCTGCCTGATGGTGGTCAGGACAGCAGCACTCGTCTGCAGATGTGATGCCAGCTTTTGGTCAGGGTCACCTTGGAGAGGTCGATGCCCCCCCTCCCCTCTTTACAGCTGGCTCCCCACTTAATCCGCCGCAGGGGGGTGGGGGACACTGGCTCTCCACATGGATGAGTTGATGGGAATCTGAGCTCGCTGTGGTGAAGGTCTGAGGTTGTTCAGGTGTTCAGGAAGAGAGGTCTTCACCTTGGAAATACCACCTCCAATCTATCTGAAACTGAAAAGATGATTCTCAACCTTGACAAAGATACTGGAGCAGACCAGACAAGATCCGACCGATCCGGACCGATCCAGAAGTTGAAGGTGAAGCTGTAGATCTCTGTCCCCAAGCGGGTTTCATCCTGAGGGGAGGATTGTCATGGTATTTGAGTTCACACTCAACACTCAGAACCAGGAAAAAATTCTTCTGCAGGGGAGAATTTACAAAAAACTTTTCTTTTTTTTAAAATCAAATCTGAATAACTTTAACAGTAACATTGTTGACACCAAAGATACAAAATGTTTTTGGAAGCGTGGAAATACAAATTTATGGATATCGGTAGTAGTGGAAAAACAAAATACATCCCCCCAAAACCGAAATACGAACAGAAATACAACAGAAAAATATCAGGCGAGCTATTGTACGAGTGATAATAACAGAGTATAAGTGGTACTGGTGAAGTAACACGGATCCAGTGTGGTACTGGTGAACATGCATGAACTGCTCGTGGTACTGGTGAACTTACATGGATCAGTCGTGGTACTGGTGAACTTACAGATCAGTCGTGGTACTGGTGAACTAACAGATCAGTCGTGGTACTGGTGAACTAACAGATCAGTTGTGGTACTGGTGAACTTACATGGATTAGTCGTGGTACTAGTGAACATGCATGAACTGGTTGTGGTACTGGTGAACTAACAGGAAGTGGTTGTGGTACTGGTGAACTAACAGATCAGTTGTGGTACTGGTGAACATGCATGAACTGGTTGTGGTACTGGTGAACTAACAGATCAGTCGTGGTACTGGTGAACTAACAGATCAGTTGTGGTACTGGTGAACTTACACGGATCAGTCGTGGTACTGGTGAACTTACATGGATTAGTCGTGGTACTGGTGAACATGCATGAACTGGTTGTGGTACTGGTGAACTAACAGGAAGTGGTTGTGGTACTGGTGAACTAACAGATCAGTTGTGGTACTGGTGAACTTGCATGGATTAGTTGTGGTACTGGTGAACATGCATGAACTGGTTGTGGTACTGGTGAACTTACATGGATTAGTTGTGGTACTGGTGAACATGCATGAACTGGTTGTGGTACTGGTGAACTTACATGGATCAGTCGTGGTACTGGTGAACTTACATGGATCAGTCGTGGTACTGGTGAACTAACAGATCAGTTGTGGTACTGGTGAACTTACATGGATCAGTTGTGGTACTGGTGAACTTACATGGATCAGTGGTGGTACTGGTGAACTAACAGATCAGTTGTGGTACTGGTGAACTTACATGGATCACTTTTGGTACTGGTGAACTTACATGGATCAGTTGTGGTACTGGTGAACTTACATGGATCACTTGTGGTACTGGTGAACTTACACGGATCAGTTGTGGTACTGGTGAACTTACATGGATCAGTCGTGGTACTGGTGAACTTACATGGATCACTCGTGGTACTGGTGAACTTACATGGATCAGTGGTGGTACTGGTGAACATGCATGAACTGGTTGTGGTACTGGTGAACTAACATCAGTTGTGGTACTGGTGAACTTACACGGATCAGTCGTGGTACTGGTGAACTAACAGATCAGTTGTGGTACTGGTGAACTTACATGGATCACTTTTGGTACTGGTGAACTTACATGGATCACTTGTGGTACTGGTGAACTTACACGGATCAGTTGTGGTACTGGTGAACTTACATGGATCAGTCGTGGTACTGGTGAACTTACATGGATCACTCGTGGTACTGGTGAACTTACATGGATCAGTCGTGGTACTGGTGAACTAACAGATCAGTCGTGGTACTGGTAAACTTACATGGATCACTCGTGGTACTGGTGAACTAACAGATCAGTCGTGGTACTGGTGAACTTACATGGATCAGCCGTGGTACTGGTGAACTAACAGATCAGTCGTGGTACTGGTGAACTAACAGATCAGTTGTGGTACTGGTGAACGTACATGGATCAGTCGTGGTACTGGTGAACATGCAGAGAACTTTCATGGGTCAGCTTCAGCTGCTCCTTTTCTACATTTATTCCTGTATTATTGTGTCTGTGCAGCCCCGTGGTGGCTGTAAGAGGGTGTTTCATCAGGATTGTTGAATCAGACAGAAGTAACCACATTGACCTTAACTGAAACCCACCCGCAGGTCTACTTCAGAAGGCAGCTGAGGACTGCTAACAGTCCAGTCCTTTGCTGATTATGTCTTTCATGTCAAAATTCAGTCATTCTGAATGTTAGCAGCTCTGGTGCTTTAAGATCCAGGCTTATTTTGAAAGTCAGAATGTAACATTTCTTGTAATTGTACATAACCTGCTCCTTGGTTTAGTTTTGCAGTTTGGCTTGTAAAGAATCCAAACCCTTCCCCCTCCACTCCACTCAAGTAACTGGACTCGTCTGAGTCCAGTCACTCAGAACCGGACACCTGATCCCCATAAAAGAGTTGTTTCTGGTCGGGAACAGTCTGTGAAAGGAGCTGGAGCATGATGAAACTCTGAGGGGGTCCAGCAGGTCCGGATCAAAACAAAAACCTTCTGTAGGACCATGATCTCAATGAAAACACAGGTTAACCCCCTCGTGACGAGACCCTTCAGGTACACTATAAAACATATTATGTATGTAACTTATTATGTATGATACATGTCATACACACATACATACACATACACATGTTTGTTAAAAAAAAGTGCTGAATGTCTGTTTCTGAAGTCTTCTGCAAACATCTGTTGCAAAGTTTAGTCAAAACTCCACACAAATAAAGTACAGCAGCTCCCTCATCAAATTTGTTCACAGCAGCCGATCGCAGGGGGCGGAGTTTGATTAAGCCCCACCCCTCTCTTCTATGAGATGTGTCATGTTAACTGTTCTACAGGTTTGTGCTTCCAAATAAATTTGGACAAAAATAAGAAGTAATGCTATACTACTACTACTACTAATGATAATTTAAATAATAATAATCATAATAATAATCATAATAATACATATTTAATCAAAGGAACATTTAAATACAAAAAAGGACAAAATTTAGTAGTTTACCTAGTTAACATAGGTTTCACCTTTCAATAGTTTGGAAATTAACATTTACAGTCGGTTTTATTTTTATTCTTTATTTTTCTTTCTTTCAAATTCAAAAATGTTTTATTAAATCGCAAAAGGAAATTAAATGTTGTAATAGTATTGATTTAAGCTCTTCAAAGATTTATTGTACAGGAATTTTGTTGGGCAGGAAGAATCTTCAGTAGTGGTCTAAAATATCTCCTGTGGTGGTCTGAAGGACCTACTGTAGAGGTCTGAAAGATCTCTCATAGTGATCTGAAGGATCTTCTGTTGAGGCCTAAATGACCTCTGAGAGTCTGTTGCTGGAGCACTGTATTGTGAAGAGGATGATCAGGGTTGTTAATGATCTTCTTCCTCTTATAAAGTCTCCTCTTTTGATGATAGTATAGATGTGATTGAACTTTCTGCAAACACTGAAGGACCAAAGCTTCCTTAAGAAGTAGAGTCAGCTTTGTCCTTTCTTATAACAGCTGATGTGGGACTTTGATGACTCCCGGCCTTTCATCTTTGTTTTTTTTTTTTCCAATTTAGCGTTTTTGTTTTAACCATGAAGCTGTTTGTTTTATTCAGTTGTGAAGCGTCCTGGCTGTGGTGGAACTTCTTGTTTGTTGTCATCAGATTTCTTTATTTTTTTATTACTTTGTTCCTTGCCATCTCTCCTCCACAACGGCAGATTATTTTCATATGAAGTTGTGGTTTGTGAAGAAAGCAAGCGTTTCTTTGTGCACACATTGTCTCCAAAATCCACTGCACAAGTTCAGAAAAGGCAAATTGTTTCAAAAAGATTCAGAAGGAGGAGTTTGGAGCGAGGTTCGAGAGCTCGGAGGAATGAAAAGACTTTTTAAGCACAAATAACATAAAATAGAAACGAGACGTTCCGAACAACCTTGTCGTGAATCGTGTACTGGCCTGGTGCTTTTTGTGTAAATTCCAGAGAGGAAAGTTGAAGTAGGCAGCTAACGGCCCAGTCGGAAATCGTGTTGTACTTCCATCTTCACAGCTTCTCTGGACTTGACTGTTGCTCTGTTTCGCAGTTTTATTAACGCTAAAGCTACAATAAAGTTGCGCTCTCGTAAAGAAGTCAGACGTTGGAGTGCCGTCACATGTAAGTGGACCTGATTCCAGGTCCAAAGCTGGAGGAGTCGACGCTTGTAAGCTGTGAACCTTCCAGACTTAGCCTAGCCTGTGCTAGCTGTTGTTAGCATGCTAATCCTGCGTACGCAGCAGCTAGCACACTCAAACGCTGTAAACATTTACAGACGATAAAGTTAGCTGCGTTTTTACTTCTTCAGTGTTAGAAGCACCATGTTGGACTCTGAAGTCCAGGTGGACGAGGTTTCTACGACTTCCGGCTTCAGCGGCGTTCCAGGTCAGATTTTCAACTAGGAGCTACGAAATTTTGACTGTTTCTGTCACTTATAACCTAACAGTCAAACTGAGAAGTATGACTGGATCCCAGTTGGACCATGGTCATTCTGGTCGTTCCTGAGGTGTTTTGAACTTCCTGTTGATTCTGTTGGGTGGGTGATCACGTTTATATTTATTTTACACTTCTGCTGGAATTTCATGTGTTTCCTTTATTTAGAAACCAGCTTCAATCACATGCACCTGCTGGTTTCTGAGATAAACTCCTTTTAGGTCAGACAGGTTTTGGAGCAGGAACCTGGTCAGGACGGAGTTAAACTCAGAGACCAGCACACATGTTGGGGATGAGAAGAAGGTGTATTGTTTGCTATCTCTGCAGGACTGTAGCTAATAAAAGCGGGCCGAGCCGCAGGGAGGAGGGTGAACTTCCTGTGGCGGTGCTGTTTGTTTACTTGGAGGTTCGGCTTCAGGCCTCCAGAGTCGACGCTCCTCCTGCATCCTCACCGCCGCTTTACTCCCGTTTATTTAGGATTCCCTGGGAACGCTCTACGCTGCAACCCGATCGACTCAACCTCATCAAAATGTCGCTTTTTCCTCCAGAGGAGGAAGCTCTCCTTCGTCCTTCAACTGCACTCACGCAAATAAATACCTTTCTGCTTAAACATACATGTGATGATTAATTTGGTCCATCTGTTCCTCAAAAACACTGGGCTGGAAGTACACGGAACCAGGACGCCTTTTACAGCTGGAATTACACGTTAAAACAGTTAGAAATGAACCGCATTATTAAAAAAACAACCATTTTCATGCAAATTTAAAAACATAGATCTGTTACTTTGACAAAAGATTCTCTGACAGCCGTGATGAGAAAGGAGCTGTCAAGTGTTGTAAAATCTCTGAAAAGTCCCTGTTTGTGGTCACAGTCAGTGGTTTTTGGGCACTTGCAAGGGGAGGGGAGAAAGATTTTACAAAAATGACTTTATGAATTTGTTAATTTGAAAGTAAAATGTACAAATTGGCTTTATAATCTAAAAGCTTTTATCCAATTGCAAATTTTTAAACTCAGAACTCTTGATTATTTTAATTTGC
>CM026206.1:26463052-26598052 GCA_014839995.1 Xenentodon cancila
CTATCCTGGCTCATTATAGGCAAGAGGCAGGGTCCACCATGGACAGGTCGCCACTCCATCGCAGGGCCACATAGAAAGACAGACAACATGCACACTCACATTCACACCTACGGGCAATTTAGGATGATCAATTAACCTACCCTGCATGTTGTTGATCTGTGGGAGGAAGCCGGAGAACCCGGAGGGAATCCATGCATGGGGATAACATGCAAACTCCACACAGAAAGACCCACCGGGCTGGGAATTGAACCAGGAACCTTCTTGCTGTGAGGCAACAGTGCTGACCACTAATCCACCGTGCCACCGGGTTTGATGTGTTTCTGCTGAAATCCTGAGTTTGGTTTCCTCCAAACATGGTCCTGGACATTTAGATCAAACAACTTCACTTTTTTAGGTTTTACAGTCCTTTCCATTGTGTTTCTCTAAGTCCATTGCGAGTGTTTCTCCCTTTCAATATTGTATTGCTGGTGTAACACACACCAGCAAAATATCAAAACATCCGTTTCTCCAGAGGTCTGCGCATCTGCTGTTGATCAGTTTATCAATAATGATGATCAGTTTGTTAATGATGGTGATCAGTTTATCAATGATGGTGATCAGTTTATCAATGATGGTGACTGTTCAGACTGTTCAGTTTTTCCCCCACAGAGAAATAACCCTAAGTCTGCTGGTCTAGGGCCCCCCTGGTGGCTACAGCAGTAAATACATCTGTACAGGCTGAACGCACTCAGAAACAACTCTGGACTGATGGTACGTGCATGTGTGTGAGGAGTCTGTTTATGTATGAGGGGGTGGGGCCAGGCTGACGTCATTTTAACCACTTTCTGTCTGCTGTAGACTAAGTTGTAGTTCTTGATTTCAGCCGCCAGATGGTGGTGCTGCACTGCAGAGCTCTGGGTCTTTGTGTGGTTACGAGAGAGAGAGAAAGAGAGCGAGAGGGAGAGAGAGTGTGTATGTGTGTGTGTGTGTGTGTTTACACCAGACTCCTGTTCTGAGCAGCTGGTTGGTCTTCTGCTGGAGGAAAACTGTACATCTGTGTGTGTTTGTGTGTGTGTGTGTGTGCGTGCGTGCGCGCGTGCGTGCGCGCGCGTGTGTTTGCTTCATTACAAACATAACGAGGTGATCACAGCAGCTGTCTGTCAGAATTCAAGATCATTTGCTTCAGATGTTTTTCATTCAGATCCTTTAACACATTTTGAATATTATTTCTGAATTTAACACTTTCATCAATGAAGTAAGTAATTGCAATATTTTTGATTATACTTTTTATTTTACAAGAAGTCCTAAGAAAAAAATATGTGGACAATCGTAAGTATTCCCAATATTCAACAGTTGGCAGATTTACTTTCAGCAGCAGCAGCCTGAAGTTTCTCACACAGAGGACTTCTTTGCAGCGTTTTTTCAGGTATTTGAGGGATTTAAAGCCTCTCTGAAGGTTCCACCACAGCTTCTCAACCAGGTCTGGGTCTGGACTTTGACCAGAGTGTTCCAAAACCTTGAAAACCTTTTATTTTTTATTATTCTGATGTAAATTTGCGGCTGTGTTTGGAATCAACTTTTATCACATGACCCAGTTTCAGCCACTCCTCATGTGTCAGACAGATGTCCCCATGTTTGCCACTGTAGACCATCATCCCTCCACCACCATGCTTACCAGTGGGTTTGAGGTGATTCTGCAAAACGGCTGTTTGGTGTTTCTCCAAAGCTACTGCTGGACATTCAGGCCAAACGGGACGAACCTTTCTGTTTTTTCTGTGAGAATTTATGGTCTGACCTTGGGGTAGATCTGAAAGGACTGACAACCTTCTTAAATGTTCACCGCAGAGAGCTGGAAAAATTTGTATATTGTTTTTTTTCTTAGATCGTAAATTATATCTTTCCGTCTTGGCGTTATGTTACCACATGATCAGACAGACATTTCTGTCATTTTCTCTCCTTGGCCTGAGGTATCAGTATTAACGTTGTGCTGGTTCACTGGCTTCTAGACTGGTTTCAGGAGCTACGCTTAGGGAGGAGGGTTGGGGAGGTTGGGTTTTTGGGGGCGGGTCCTTATCATATGCCCATCCTGTAGACAGGCCATGTCCCGTCATCACATCCCGTGCAGGCTTCTTGTCAGAGCACCTAGTCTGGCTGGTCCTGGTGAAATCTGGCATGTTTGTGGTTTTAGAAATGTAAAACAAAGGGAGAAGAGTGTGAGGCAGTCAACCGTCGACCTCTTGCTGCTTTTCCTTCAGCAATCTCCAGATATTTTCCTCAGCTTGTATAATGGGAAACACTCGATGCCTCTCTTGGGGAGGCGGGGTTGTGGGAGGGTCAGAGATTTCTTGAAGAACCGATAACTCGACTTGACAGTCAGTTGCTGGTAGTTCAACTCAGCAAAGACAAGTTTGTCATGTTAAAAAAAAAAGTATTTTAATGACTAAATACTGTATATTTAAGAAAATACATCATCCTCAAAACAAATACGCAAATGGGTTCTGGTTAGTCTGGAAGGTTCTGGTTGGTCTGGGAGGTTGAGTCTGGACCTGACAAGATGGTGTCTTCTGTGGGTCCAAAAAAACGGGCTTCAAAGGTGATCTTCAGAACCTGCAGGTGATGTCACGGTGCGCTTGTCCAGGTCTTTTTATACAGTCTTTGGTTGAAAGCCAAATTACAAAAGTATTTTTTTAAAAACAGGTAGACTGGAAAATGGCCTGACATTCAGAGGAAACCCGTTCCAGAGTTTTGGACCTCTGCAGTTCTTGATCTGTATCTTAGAGACTTTTGCGCTGTTGAAGGAGTGTGCGGTTTTATGAGTTCTAGAAAATAAGATGCCACGAGCTTTTTAGCTGCAGACGTGTTCATGGTCTCGTGGTTCTGTGTTCCAGATCTCTGTAGAACCCGCTTGCTGCAGCGGCCTCACAGTTGGGCTATGCTGGCAGCGGCGCCGCCGACTCTGACAGGAATCTTCAAACGCTCGACCGGTGCGGCGTTAAATCATGTTGTGTGATGGCATATGTGTCGAACACGTGCTACACGCACACAGACACACACTCATCAATGAAAGTCGGTCAGGGGGGTGGGGGGGGTTCCGGCCTCTCCACATGCTCTGCCAGACCATCTGTTCCTCCTGCTTCTCGCCACACCAGCCTTCCTCCTCATCCTTCTCCTCCTCTGTTGTAGACACAAACTGGTGTAACTGTTGTCATGGGGACTTTGGAACCACTTTCTTTCATTTTTTAGGCAAACTCAACTCCTCAAGCTCATTTTCCACGCCTGCTCTACTTCACGTCTGGGTTCTAACCCCAAACATGTCAGAAATGACGCTCACCTCACCAGGACATCACCAGGCCAGTGTCTGTACCACTGTCCTCATCAGTTCTGAAAACAAGAATACACACTCAGAGTGTGTTCCCGGAGCGCTGCAGACCTGCTCTGTTTGCTGTAAATATTCAGATATCAGAATGATATTATCTAAAGATAAACTCAATCACATTGGAGAACATTTTTGGCTACTTAGTGGTAAATTACAAAACCTTTTGCTGATGGTTTGGTCTTAAATGTTTTGTAGGTTCTGCCGTATTTTCTTCTTTGGCACTGTTTATTTCAGCTAACTATCTTTAGCTGGATAAAAGGATAAAAAATACCCCCAAAAATAAAATAAATAACATTTTAAAGACAGCTTGTTCTGAATTGTTCTCTCCAGGTTTGTATTTTCCTCTTTCTCTTTTGCTAATTCATTCACTGTAGGTTCTTCTGACATATTTGCCCGTTTAAAACTGTTATATTTAGTCATTTTGGGTTCTTTGTTGTTGTTAACTCCCCTGAAGCTGCCGGTTCTTGTCTAAAGAAGAGACTGCAGTTAACGGTTGGGAACCAGCGGTGGCTTGTTCCACGTCTTCTGCCTCATCCAGAGGTTTTAGGTTTTGATTTTGATGTTGGTTCCGTGTTTTGGCTTCGGTGGAAATGGGCCAGCGATGTGAAAGAAACCCAAAATCAAGACTGTTGTTTTTTCCTCTCCTGACCTTCTCCTCCCCCTCCGTGGAGCCGGGTGGAGGCTTGGTTTCAGGCCCGGTGCTGTTGGCTCGTCTCCAGCCTGGCAGCGGCTCGCTGGAGCCCCCACCCCCCACCACACAACACACAAAACACACACACTTTGTGTTCCAATAGTATTTTTTGAAGCCCAAACCGTCGCTGACATCAGCGTGTTTCCATGGCGACATCCATGTCGAGGTTTTGGGTTTCTGCTCACGTCCAATTGGCCGGCTCTGACGACCCGTTTCCTCCAATAAAATGTTAAATCCACGTTTAGAGCTCATTTCCTGGATATATGTAGTAAAACCTAAACAATCTAGAAATCCATTCCAGAACATCTCAAAATTTATTGGACCAAGATAGATGTTCCGTTTCTGGAACAAACAGTTAGGTCTTTTGGTCTTTGTAGAGGAACGTTTTAGTACTTTTATTTATATTTATGTCTTTGATGTCAGGAACCCAACGGTAAAACTGCTTTGACTTGATATAACTGTCCCTAAAACAGAACCGTTTTTATGGGTTTTTTTGGATCTGGGACCTCCTTACTGATGAGATGGGGGCAGGGGGTTTAGGATTTAGTCCTGGTTTTTAGCTCTACTGGTCCTAGTTTCAGGTTTTAGTTCGGGTTTCAGCTCTGCTAGTCCTGGTTTCGGGTTCTGGTCCTGGTTTCAGCTCTGCTCCTGGTTTCAGGTTCTGGTCCTGGTTTCAGGTTCTGCTTCTGGTTTTAGGTTATGGTCCTGGTTTCAGCTCTGCTAGTCCTGGTTTCGGGTTCTGGTCCTGGTTTCAGGTTCTGCTCCTGGTTTTAGGTTATGGTCCTGGTTTCAGGTTCTAGTCCTGGTTTTAGGTTATGGTCCTGGTTTCAGCTCTGCTAGTCCTAGTTTCGGGTTCTGGTCCTGGTTTCAGCTCTGCTCCTGGTTTCAGGTTCTGGTCCTGGTTTCAGGTTCTGCTCCTGGTTTTAGGTTCTGGTCCTGGTTTCAGCTCTGCGGGTCTTGGTGTGAGGTTCTGGTCCTGGCTTCCGGTTCTGCTCCTGGTTTTAGGTTCTGGTCCTGGTTCAGTTCTGCTCCTGGTTTTAGGTTCTGGTCCTGGTTTCAGTTCTGCTCCTGCTTTTAGCTTCTAGTCCTGGTTTCAGCTCTGCGGGTCCTGGTTTCAGGTTCTGGTCCTGGTTTCAGGTTCTGGTCCTGGTTTCAGTTCTGCTAGTCCTGGTTTCGGGTTCTGGTCCTGGTTTCAGCTTTGCGGGTCTTGGTGTCAGGTTCTGGTCCCGGTTTCAGGTTCTGCTCCTGGTTTTAGGTTCTGGTCCTGGTTTCGGGTTCTGGTCCTGGTTTCAGCTTTGCGGGTCTTGGTGTCAGGTTCTGCTCCTGGTTTTAGGTTCTGGTCCTGGTTTCGGGTTCTGCTCCTGGTTTCAGCTCTGCGTGTCTTGGTGTCAGGTTCTCGTCCTGGTTTCAGGTTCTGCTCCTGGTTTTAGGTTCTAGTCCTGGTGTCAGCTCTGCTAGTCCTGGTTTCGGGTTCTGGTCCTGGTTTCAGCTTTGTGGGTCTTGGTGTCAGGTTCTGGTCCTGGTTTCAGTTCTGCTCCTGGTTTTAGGTTCTAGTCCTGGTTTCGGGTTCTGGTCCTGGTTTCAGCTTTGTGGGTCCTGGTTTCAGGTTCTGGTCCTGGTTTCAGTTCTGCTGGTCCTAGTATCTGGTTCTGGTTCTGGTTTCAGTTCTGCTGGTCCTGGTTTCAGGTTCTGGTCCTGGTTTTGTTTTCCGGTCCTGGTTTTAGGTTATGGTCCTGGTTTCAGCTCTGCTGGTCCTGGTTTCAGGTTCTAGTCCTGGTTTCAGTTCTGCTGGTCCTAGTTTCTGGTTCTGGTCCTGGTTTTAGGTTATGGTCCTGGTTTCAGGTTATGGTCCTGGTTTCAGCTCTGCTGGTCCTGGTTTCAGGTTCTACTCCTGGTTTCAGTTCTGCTGGTCCTGGTTTCAGGTTCTGGTCCTGGTTTTGTGTTCCGGTCCTGGTTTTAGGTTATGGTCCTGGTTTCAGGTTATGGTCCTGGTTTCAGTTCTGCTGGTCCTAGTTTCTGGTTCTGATCCTGGTTTTAGGTTATGGTCCTGGTTTCAGGTTATGGTCCTGGTTTCAGCTCTGCTGGTCCTGGTTTCAGGTTCTACTCCTGGTTTCAGTTCTGCTGGTCCTAGTTTCTGGTTCTGATCCTGGTTTCAGTTTCAGATTTCAGATAAAGTTTACAGCAGACAGAGACGTCCAACCAGAACTACTTAGAGGCAGCTGCAGACTTTTTATTTCTGCAAGCCTTTTTGTGAACGTGTTCCTCGACCAGCTCTCGCTGCTGCGCTGTGGTGCTGGGACTCGTACGGTCACGAGCTTCCGTCCACGCACAGGTCTGATAGTGACTTAGTCTTAACAGTCATTGGGAAAAAAAGCAGGATACGTGTTAAAAATTTCATTTTCTCACAAACAGGCTGTTGATTTAAAGTAAGAATATAGGACCTACTTTTTTGTCAAGTTTTGTCAGCTATCTTATGAATTTTGCCACCTATGAAAACTGAATAATTACTTCAATAAACCGGTGCGAAAGAAAAGCTGAGATACAATTACATCTATAAACTTCTTATGTAAGTTTGTTTGCTCTCATATTTGAATATTTATGTTCCTTCTTTAAAAATTTTTTTTTAAATTCATGCAGCAGTAATTCCTCAGTAACAAGAGGGAGCACTTTCTGTTTTTCTCACCTGTGACAACTGTTTTATTTAAATACGTTACATATACAACTTCCCACATGCTTCCAGCTGTAACTTTCTGTCTGAGTCAAACCTCGTTCAAGATGTGTGATGTCATCACACACCTGCTGCTGGACACCTGTAGCAGCTCAGGTACCTGATGACATCACAGTCCAGCAGCGGTTTTAGTGACATCGAAGTCTTTTCTGTATTTTAAAGACTGAACAGGTGCGCAGTCCCATGCAGCCACCAGGGGGCTCTAAAGCTACAAGAGCAGCTTCAACATCCGGAACTTGTGGAGAAATTAATGTTTTAACTTCATTTGTAGAAAAATAAATAAGAACATTTAAGTGCTTTACTGTAACACACTGAAGCTAAGACTCAAATGGGCCATCTGGATCATAATGAGAAAGATTCTTTATATGAATATGAATACATAAAGTCATACATTCTGTTTTGTTTATGAATTTTAACATTACTTTTATGTTCATCAATAATTGCAAGTTTGAAATCCGAATTTAAATAATTTAAATAAAATCATAAATGAAGATTTTTTTTCTTCCAAAAAATAGTGAATTTATGAAGTCAGGATTCCTGATATTTGAGTCAAATTTGTGAGTTTCATGAGTCAGACGTTTTCTTAAAGAATGTCTAAGTTTATAAAGTGAGAAATTCATTTTTCCTGAATAATTGCTGTGGCATTGATGCGTTTGTTTTCCTGTGGGATGCTAATCAGTCGTAGTGGAAAGACTTCACCAGCGGGAAAAGCAGTTCGGATACCTGGTGGATACCTGGAGCCTGTGTGGAGACCGTTCTCCGGGTCTACTCTGATAGACTTCTATAGTCTTGTGCTGAGCTCAGCCTTCTGGCTTCTTCTAAAACTAATCGAAGTCCTGGTGTAAATCTGCGTGGACCTCAACTCCTGGGAAAATTGATGACGGTTTCCACTTGTGGATTATCTTTCTAACTGTAGAACATTGAACCACATATAGTTTGGAGATGCTTCTTTAACCTTTTCCAGATTGCGTCTCAACAACAATTGCTGATGTCTTTCGCTCTTGGCTTACTGTTAACATGCAGTAAATGCTCCAGCAAACAGACCAAACGTCTGCATTTTAAAGCTCTGCTGATGATCAGTTCATTAATGATGATTAGAAGCAGCTGGCTGTAGCTGTTTAATCCTGTGGGTGTGGTAGGGGGTACTTGGGATTGCCCACTTTTTTCTGGTTTAACTCTTGTTAAATACATCATGTCAAGGTGAAAGTGTTACGATGCTATTTGTCTAATACTAAGAGCTATTCTTTGTTATTTTACATATATGGGATTAAAAGAGGACTAATTAAACTGGCTGGACGCTTTAAAGAAGCATTTTGCCACCTGTGACCAGGTGTGATGCTGACGATCTGGACGACAAAGACAACAGATAGAAAGAGCTAAGAAAGAAGTGAAGAAAGAAAGAAAGAAAGAAAGAAAGAAAGAAAGAAAGAAAGAAAGAAAGAAAGAAAGAAAGAAAGAAAGAAAGAAAGAAAGAAAGAAAGAAAGAAAGAAAGAAAGAAAGAAAGAAAGAAAGAAAGAAAGAAAGAAAGAAAGAAAGAAGTGGAAGTAGTTAGTCGTTTCCGTTGAACAGCTGTTAAGGTTCTGGTTCATCAACAGAACAAATGAAGAAAAAAATTACACTTAATAAATAAAGTGATAAATGAAGAAACTATGAATCAAATAATAAAAATATAATCAATAAATAAAAAGAAAAGAAATGGCACAAAATGATTAAGTAAATAAATAAAAAAATGAAAACATAAAATAAAGATATAGCCTACTACTAATAATAACAATAATGATGAAATGATAGGTATAATATAAAATTATAAACGAAAATAATGTATGACACACATAATAAAAGTACAAAATAAATCACTCGAAACCGAACTGAAATAAATAAATAACCCATCTTCACTCCTGGGATGTTCAGAGTTTTCATTCTGAATTGGTCTCTGTCTGATCTGATCAATACTGATCATTAAAACCACAGTCTGATCAGTTTAATCTCCTCCCCTGAGTGGCGGGATCCAGCAGCGCACACACTCGTACGCGCGCGCCCACGCAGCAGCACCGTTGGTTCGTAGTTGTGAAATCGATGCTTTTGTTCCTGATCGATCAGAGAGAGTGATCAGCGGGGCTTCTCTGGGGGGGCCACAGCAGAGCTCCTCCTCTCTGTCCGGGACAGCAGCGACTCTTCCCGCGCCCCCCACCGCACCCCCGCCCCACCAGTCTGGAGGCAGATTACCGGGAAGCAGCTCCTTCTGCTCCGCCTGTCCCGGGACTTCCAGCGCTGCACCGAGGAGCCGCGCAGCTTCACGCCGGCCACAGCGCACCGCAGGGCGGACACTCGTTCTGCCGAGGGCCGCCCGCGCCGGGGAGGGGGGGATCTAAAATGCAGTTAGTTCGGGGGGTTGCAGCAGCGGCCCCGTGCCCCCCCAGCCCCTGCTGATCTAACGGAGATGAGGTCTGGACCTGAACTTCAGCGCTCCCCCCACAGGTCCAGGACGTGCGCGTAACCCGAGGGGGGGTCCGAGTTCAGCGGCTGGAAATGTGAAAGCGCCGGGGGGGCGCCCCGTTTCCCCCCTCCCTCATCACTCCTTCTTTCTTTTTCTGTTCTTTCCTTTTTTCTCACTTCATCGGACAGCACGCGCACGCGCATAGGCTGGAGTTACAGCAGCCGCGCCCCCCCCACACACAGACATAAACACACACGCACCTCCCGGAGCGGACAGATATGTATTCTCCGCTATGTCTCACACAGGTGAGTGCTGCAACTTTTACTTTAACTTCTTTACGGCGCGGCGCAAGCACGTGGGGAGGGCTAGTGACCCCACGGCCTGCGGAGCGGATCCGCTCTCCACGGGCTCCGTGGGCTCCTCTCCGAGAACTCAAACTTCCAGGAAAACTGAGTATTTCAGCCGCCGCACTACGCGCCGCGCCGCTCCGCGCTGCGCCGCTTCTGCCTCACGAGCGGCGCGGACAGCCGCGTCGGCTGGTCTCAGCCCACCCGGATGAAGTCCGGACTCTGAACCAGGATCTGGGAGCTGAAATTTACTAGTTTTCAACTTTTTATTTTTAGTAGCAAACTTCTTCTTTTTCCATAAAAATATATTGTGGAATTACATTTCATCAGTTTTATAAACAGCCCGGAGTTTCTCAAGCAATTGTTTTTTTTTCTTGTTTTTTTTTTTTTTTTGCTTTTTTTTTTTTTTTAAGAGGTGGAAAAATACGATCGTTTTGGGTTTCTGAGAGTTTGAGGTTTGGCAGGTGCGTCCTAATTTCTGACTCCAGTATGAGACAGAACTATGCAGAAATTTTAACTGAAAATTACATTTTAAAAGCAAATTTATACTTAGATATTTCTGTGCCTCGCTGGGACTGTGCCTCAATTTCACACACTAAAATACTGAACATGTAATTGATTTAAGAATGAAATGAAACATGAACTAGTGTGTACTATGAGAAGACGTGTGTGTGTGTGTGTGTGTGTGTGTGAGTGGGTTTCAGGGCATAACAAACATTTGTCAAATTTTAAAATCATCAAAAAACATCAGAACATCATCAACGTAAGATGTCAACAAGATGTCAACTTTGTCAAGATGTCTGCAAAGCCAGACTTCGTAGATTTAGTAGTCTACATCCCATCATGCCATCATGGTACCAGGTGTCCCATCCTCTTCGGTCTTCAGTCATCTGAAATTCTTTAAAATAAATCCAAATTAAAAGGGTAGGATTTTACATCTTAATGCTATAACAATGAAAATCTGGGTCTTACTCTCAGTTCCTATAAACTCTGTACAAGTGTGTGTGTGTGTGTGTGTGTGTGGGGGGGGGGGGGGGGGTCTATGTTCTTTAAAGCTAGCTAAGCTATTTTAAAGAATTTTATTTTATCCATAATTCTTTTTGCAAAAATTATTGTTTGGATTCAGTTTCAAGTTAATTTGAGGGAGTAGGCTGAAGCGTCCTTTATGACAAATTCTCTCCCTTACTTATTTTACATATGAGTGCTGTGTGAGATTTGAGGTGTCACACTAACCTACCACGCAATTTCTCTGAGAAGCTTGAATCGACTCTCTGGCCCACATCAGCAAATTGGCCAACCAAAACGATTGATATGTGCAAGAAGATCTACTGCGCTTCAGATTGGCAACATGTGACCTCCACTCTCGCGTCTTCACGCTCAATCCAAACGCTGACCATCTCACTTCCGGGTTGAGACTCATGCAGAACTTAGTTACGCTGCAGTTCCTCGACTGACCGCTAGAGGCTCCAAAAGTGAGTCAGTCTCCTTTGACTCCCATGTTAAAGTGTCAGACTTTAGAGCAGAAATAAACACATTTACAGTCTGGTTCAAAAAGGTTTTTGTCTCAATCTTTTGATTTCACACCCATGACAAGTCTGAGGGGGGTGAATGTATTTGTAAAGCATTACATTTATTCCTAATATGATTGATTGACAGTCAGCTCAGCCAGTGGCCAATCGTTATCCCTTCCTCATAACGTAATGGTCATGCTGCCACTTAGCGGAACAACCAGCTGTTTGTATTAACCCAGCGTCGACGATAAGCAACAGTTATGTTTTATTTCAACTTCAAGGACATATTAAACGGCATATTCTGCTGTAAATGTCTACTGGCAGCTCTGCAGATGTTTAGGGGTCCGCTGACGGAGCTGGAAGCAAAGCTAACTTTGATTGAAGATGGGCGTGTTCCCGTTGGCTTCATCTCAGTATGAAGAAAAAGAGGCTTAAAAACTGCTCATCAGAAACCAATGATTCATGTGACTTAATGCCTCGTTCATTATTTTTTACAGTCTGGTGTTCAGACTAACATACCAGAAACATGTGAGCTCTGCTGTTTAGTCTTCACTTCCAGAGTAACGTATTAGGTGTAGTTGCTCTGTTGAGGGGAGGTCATGTTTCCGGTCTAGATGGAACTCTGCTACCTCCTGTCTCAAGTCAGACCCTTCTTGATAAGTGTAGCAGCAGCATAAGAATTATTTTATTAAAAACCAGTGTGCAATGGTCTTATTTTGTTCATTTTATCTAAAAACAATGGCCCATTTTGTCTAAAAACGGTGGATGTTCGAAATGAAAAATGTTTGCTAAATTAAAATGGTCCAGCAGCTAAAATAATTTTTTTTTAACATTTTCTTTTTCTTTTATAATAAAATTGAAAAAAGTAAACATGCAAGATTTAGCCATCTGCCTGATATCTCATATCTTTACATTCATATATAATGTCTGGTTTTTAGAAATAAATAAACCAGTCGTTCATTCCAGTGATGACGTAGCAACAACCACCGACAGTCATTGACATTCGCTGTAAATTTTAATTCATTTGGATCTCATAATCTGATTTGACCCATTTTGGCTAAAAACATTTTTCTTTCAGTTTTATTTTTAAAGAAACCTTGTTTTTTCAGTGATAGCGTAATTTGACAGAGTACAAATTGTGTATAACCGTTTTTCTTTCTTGGTAATCTTCTGTTATACGCGTTACGATAATTGTTATGTGTGAGTGAATTTTGCTGTGTCATGCTAGCTCCCATGATGTAGCAACAGCGTAGGCGCTCTCATTCATTTATTCTTTCTTCTTTTTGATTACAGTTTATTTGCTGTTTTTGTGTCTATTGGTGAACAGAGTCAGAGGGTTAACATCAGACTTTTTCAGCTTTATGTCCTTCATGTCTTTAATCTCCACCCTGACAATTTTACAATTTAAATCCTCAAACAGATTTTACTGAGGTATTTTAGTTTAATCCAATTACGTGGTGTCTATTTAAAAGTGGAGAGAAGCTTTGATTGTTTTTACCTTTCATTACAGAAATGCATTTCTTCATTTCATGCTGTTTAATAATTTAATAGGTTAAGGAAAAGCTTAGATTGATCTATCCTTGCTGTGAGGAAATGTTAAGTGCAGCTGGAGATTGTTCTGGAACAAATCTTCTCCGTTCTTTTCCGTTCCCGTTGTGAAGAATCAAGAAATCTCCACAAAAATGTGACTTTGTTCCTGCGAATGAAGCGTCAGAGAGTTAGTCGAGCATCAGCCGTGAGGAGCGTTAATCTGATTATCAACTGGTAAAACCGATAATCAGCGCTGACCGACTGACTGTTGGCGAATACAAATCCAGCTCAGAGACGATCAGGAGGAAGAGGCTCCTCGCTTCACTGACTCACTAATTTAGACATTTTTTTTTTACATTTAATGGAAGTGTGCACGTCAGTGTAACAAAGAACATCTTTTTAACATTCAGACAATAAAAGGACCACTAATGACCAGATTCTAGTTTGCCCAAAATAAAAATTAGTGTAGAAACTCAAACGTGTTTTTGGCACTTTTAGAATAATCTTTCTGCTGTCATTAATTTCAAAAGAAAAAGAAAATAATGCAGAAGTAGTTATATAACCAAATATTTCCGTCTGCGTTCAGTACCTATGTAGTTGTTGTTTGTTTCAGGATATTTGGGGACCGAAAACCAAACACGTCAGGGCTGTTTCTAGTTGTTTGGGGGCCCAGTGCAAGAGTGTGGCTGTGGGGCCCCTGTGTTGTAAAATTCTAACAAGTAAAACTAGTTTTCTTTCAACAGAAAAGTGCAGGGATGTTTGAAAAGGCAGAAGACGTGGTTAAAATAAAAAAATGCAGTAATGTTTGTAAAGAAAATACAAAATATAGGTCTGTAAAATAAATCTGAAGCAAACACTCACAAAACCAATTGTCAATAAACAGTGTTCAGACACTGTAGAGTGACTTCGTTCACAAGGACACGTATTTTCGTGTCTTTTCAAGGTTGACTTTTCAGTTGTACTGAGATCTGGCGTTTTTACAAATGTTTGTAGCAGCACTGAGGTTCCTTCTGTTTTCTTCCTGTTTGCAGCTCCGACACAGTGACAGAGTAGAAGAACATGTCATGTTGTTGATTTTTGCTGACATTACAGCTGTCTAGCTTTCTTTGAAAACAATAATGAATAGAAATACAAAGAAATAAAAGTTGTGTAATATCAGTTTTTTTTCCATAAATGCTTCCTCTAAAGTTACTTTTTTTTGTGAATTGGAAAGGTTATATAAAAGTTTATAAGGTCAGTTCTGGGGGGGGTTGGATTTTTGAATAGCATTTTTTAGTTAAATTTTAAAACCTGAATTTTTCAATTGTTTCACAAATATAGACGTTCTTAAAGTCAACTTTCCATTTTCTCTAACACATTTGCGAAATTACAATCAGAAATGTTGATTTTTCTTTCTTAACTTTGCACATTTATATAAAAGTCAGACATATGTATTTAGAAGATCAAGTTTCTGGCCATTTTATAGTTTTTTATCAAATCCCCCTTTTATGCATCATATTTGCTTAGCAAACCGCATCAATTACAAAAAATACATCATAAATTTGGATTCACAAATCTAGAGAAGTTTGACAGTTTAGTCAGGAATTTGAAGGTTTTTCTCTTAAATGTGATACTTTTTTTTCTGTAAACTGTTTTTCTTCCCAGCCGCACAGTTTTTGTTTTTCCTCAGGTGGCGCTAGTGTGTTGTTGTCGTCTAAGTATAAATTAGCTAGCTAGATTTACTTTGCTATTTTAAATTAAATTTAAACTTTAGAGTCTCTAAAATCTAGCCTGTTTTCTTCTTCCTCCTCTTAAAGTGTAGCAGATTTATGTTAAATGTCCCGAACCCCCTCATCACACTGGAGCTGTACCACAAAGGGCCACGAAAAGCTAGAAACAGGAGATGTTTAGTCCCAAACATCCGGTTTTTAAATGTGGACGTTTAAAGAATAACTTCATGATGAGCTGTGAAATCCATTTTATTTATTTTTTTTTTATTTTATTTTTTTTATTTATTTAAAGCCCCAAAATGTCACATTGGTTGAAGAAATGACCAACATCTGGACATTTCGTCTCGCAGCGGCCGTGTGTCACTCAGAGACGCTGAAAACACCTGAAGTAACGGCTGAGGCTCGTTAGGGAGCAGACGGACTAAAAGTGAGCTCACTTCAGGTTTTTTTACGACAGAACATCTGCTTTCCACAAACGTCCAGGGGGTCGAGCTCGTTCTCCGAACTGAACCGTTTTCTCAACTGTCTTCATCTTCTTTTAGAGCTGCTGAGCTCTGGGACGTTGTACCAGGACATATCTCAGGAACGGATCCGTGGATGTGAGCAAATGACACCTCTATGGAGTCTTCACAGCCAGTAGAATCGAGAGAAAGTTCACAAATCCGCATCACTGCAGGATTTATCCAACTGGAATGAAGGAAATATTGTATGTATCCTCAAGACGGCACTTAGTAGCCTTGCTTTTCTACATTTCTGCTGCCGACAGTCAAAGACGATGTTTCTGATTTGACTCAAAGACTTGTGAGTCCATGAATCTGGTGTAGTTTTCTGCTGGAATCTGATTTATGATGACGACACACCAAACATGAGAGTGAATTCAGAGTTGTTTTTTTCTTTTGTTGTTGTTCTTGGACTGCTGGTCCAGTGAGTTTTGTCATCCTTACACTGCTACAGTCTGAGGAGTCTGATCTCCGTTTCATCCCAGCATTGTGGATGTTTGTTTAGAAGATGTTAAGATGAGTTTAGGTTTGATAGTTGGACAAAGTGTGAAGTGTAAGCGGTTCAGGAAATGCTGCCCTGGGCCATCAGGAATGTTGGAATGTGTCTCCAGCCGAACACCCAGAGCTGCAGATCCAGTCTGGAATGTGAGTTTGAGGCTGAACTCATCCGTCCAGCCGCTCGTCGTCATGATGACTGCCCGAGGACACACACAAACACAAAAACACGCTCAAATACTCTCAGAAACCCTCCGCAGCGTTGTGGGCCGTCCTGCAGAGAGATTTCAGACCCAGAAAGCGGCTGCAGGTCGGCTGCTGAGCTGCTGGAGGCCATTTTGGAGAAGAAGCCGTTCTCCTGGACCGTCTCCAAGAAGAAACAATGTGGTGCATTCACAGTCCTGACAGGAGGGGGGTAAAAAAGAAAAAGAGATGCAGCTGGCGCTCTGAGGCCTGTAGATGCAGACTGAAGTTTAATCTGACTCTGAAGGGCCTCTGCTGCTTTTGTTTTTAGAAATCCAACCTCAGATCTGCAGCTTCTAGAAACACTGTTTGTATTTGTATGATATTGTTGCTCTGTAGGAGGAGGTTGAGAAGGACCGAAAAATCTCCAGGACTGTGAGGCTAGAGAGCTGGTCTGATGGTTTCCAGCCCAAAAGCTGAGAAAAAAAACCTACCAAAACACACATGGACCTGTCCAAATATTTTTTTAAAACAACTTTCCTGAATCCACTGGTGCTAAAAGCTGTCAGGACAAAACGTTTTACCCGCACAACTTCCACTTCCATCGTCTGAGTGTGTGTTCCTCAAACCCAGCTCAGATGAACACTCGTGCCCAGGAACGCCACACCAACAGGAGAAAGCTCCGGCTCAAGCCAGTGGACAGTGGAGACCATTTCACCCAAAATACACCAAGCAGGTAGACTGTCACTAGTTACCAGCTGCTACGACTCGACACCGTAACCATGTAAAGACGACCGCTCCAGGACAAAACCTGAGCCGGCAGACAAACAAAAACCACTTCCCCTTCCACAGTCCAGCTCTGAACGGAGTCTGATGTTTGATGTTTCACCATCCCTCAGTTTCCAGTCGAAAACCGGAACCTGCTTCGAGGCAGGTTGGCGACTGGATCATTTCTGTGATGTGGATTTGTGCTCAGCAGCTGCACTCACGAGGACTGACCACATTCGGGGTCAAATAAGCTAAAATAGTTAACTCGCTTACTATTCGTAATTGTCGATGAGGTGGAAAAAGAGTTGTGGTTCGGACTTCCGCAACGGTGGAAAACTGGGGATGACATCTGGTTCTCCACATTCAGCACGCCCACTTTACTTTCTTACCAAACACAACAGTTCTCAAACACCACACATGAAAAGGTTCTGCTCAGATGATGCTTGGAGAACAAACTGCTCGGGGCCCCAGACACCAGCTGAAAATGAGGTCATTTTGCCCTCGGTACCTCAAGAACTGTTCTTGTGGAGTATGTATCAGCCTTACTGGACGGAGTCAGCTCCTGCCAAGACGGCGTTCCTCGTGAGTCTGAGTCTGGCTTTGAAAGTACTCTTCAGAAACCCCTGGGTGACCTCACGGAGGGGTTTTCCGGTTCTTTTTGTATAGTCTATGGCCTCTCTCAGCATCGAATGAGTGTTTTATGTCAATGATAGTGTATGATGACTTACAGAATTGTAATGCCTGTTTTCTTGACATCTCCATCCTTCAGGATGAATTCCATCCTTTCATTGAAGCCCTGCTGCCTCACGTCCGGGCCTTCGCCTACACATGGTTCAACCTGCAGGCTCGCAAGAGAAAGTACTTCAAGAAGCACGAGAAGCGCATGTCCAAGGAGGAGGAGCGCGCCGTGAAGGACGAGCTTCTCAGCGAGAAGCCCGAGGTCAAGCAAAAGTGGGCGTCCCGCCTTCTGGCCAAGCTACGCAAGGACATCCGGCCCGAGTTCAGGGAGGACTTTGTGCTGACGGTGACGGGAAAGAAGCCGCCGTGCTGCGTGCTGTCTAACCCCGACCAAAAGGGCAAGATGAGGCGGATTGACTGCCTCCGGCAGGCAGACAAGGTGTGGCGGCTGGACCTGGTCATGGTGATTTTATTCAAAGGAATTCCTCTGGAAAGTACGGACGGTGAGCGGTTGGTCAAGTCACCGCAGTGCTCCAATCCCAGCCTCTGCGTTCAGCCGCATCACATCGGGGTCTCCGTCAAGGAGCTGGACCTCTACCTGGCGTACTTCGTCCATGCAGGTAAGTGCTGGCATACTCACTGATGGTGGCGGGTCTCATGGTGAGCATCACAATCATTGGCTCGTTGTGTGATGGGAGGAGTTTGAGGTGTTGGAAGAGCTTCTGGATGCATAGACAGGCCTTACAGTAACGTGGTTTGGAGCGGGAATACTGGTTGGCTTTATCCGCGTTGATGTCACCTGTTGACTCCTTGTTGGGGTGGTTAGTGGAAGCACGTGAGCCTGAACAGCAAAGGGAGGGCAAGGGGCTGCTGGTTCATTCATCGCCGTGGTAACCATGGCTGACAGCAGGTGTAGCATCCCTCACCTCTGAACCGCTATGCAGACTCAGCAGTTTCTGAAGGCTAGAAAGTCACACGAAAACTTCACCGCTCAAAAATGATGAGTTATCAAAACATTCTTGACCCAAAAGTGACAGACGCCCTTCCTGAGCCCACAGATGTGATTTATGTGATGGTACTCAAATCGTGGTCCCTCAAAGACCATAAACCCAATCAAGTCACAGATCCAGTGTGGGGTAACACAGTTTTTCACGATCTATTTAAAGTTTGAATGACATTTTTCTCGTAAGGTGTGCCGGATCTGTAGATCTTCGCAGAGGGCTGGGATTTCCAGCAGTTACGGCCAACCCCTGTTATTTCCTATGGAGTTTCACTGTTTTCCTTTTCTTTTTGCGAATAATGTAAATATGGTCATAAATCATCACCAAATGATACAGCACACTGATCCTTAGTGAGCTGCTCATTTTGATGCATGTTTTTGTTGGTGTTTTCTCACCGTGTGGGCTGTGATCTGTGACAAATTCGATGTGAAAGCAGAAGACAAACGACGAACAAATGTGGTAAATATTATCGAGGTGTGCGCAGTGCTTAGCATTAGCACCTGTTAAATTATAAAAGAATAGTACGCATGGGCCGCGGGCCTTTCTTTCAGGAGCGTCATGATGCATATGCTAAGAATATCTTGGCTGTGCTTCCATTTAATAGTAAATAAATGAAAATTACTATTTGATGCTTATAAACAAAGAAAAAATATTAGGTTCTAAATTTGGTAGCTAAATTGTTAATTTTTACCACAATTTGTACAGCTGGAGGAAGCACTATGATGACACCCGGCGGGCGTGTTCCCGTCGGCATGGCTGCGGCCCCGTGTGAAGAAAAACCGCCTTCAAAGCCGGTCTTCAAAAAACCAATGGGTCACATGACCAACACAGATATCTGTGACAGTCCTCAATCTCACCAACGTTGTTCAGAGCTCTGACGTTGAGACGAGAAAATGTGCAGTTCCTGTGCTGACCACTAGGGCAGGAACTGCAGGTATGGGTCCAGACCAGTTTACAGTTTTGCTCTCTAGGGCCAGATTTCACATTCATGACAACTGCATGTGGGTGAACTTTATGTGCTGCAGCAGGTAAAATTATATTAAACCACTGATTTATCTGCAATCAGGGATGTGGTCTTTTGATTGGTGCACAGCAAAACCACTAGTTGTCATCAGGTCAGATGTAGCTCTTAGCACCACATTCCCTTCTGAGCTGTAAATGTGTGGCTGCGGGTCGGTCTGGAAGGATTTAGGGAGGACGCTTGTGCTGAACGAGGGTGGGCTTATCGCAGCTTCTGTCTTCCATGAGCAGTAATATGATCAATCAATATGATCAATATGGAATCAGAGTCAACAGAAGTTTCTCTGAGGAAACACAGCTGCTGTTAAACAGGACATTCCAGCTGGCCCGGGTCAGAAAATCGCAGAATTATCTGCGGGGGGTTGGCTAAGCTTGATCCTGATCTCAACTTCTCCAGCGCAGAATCAGCTGGTCGGACCATCTGAGGCCGTCTGCCAGCCGCTTGAAATATCTGCCTCTCTGAGCTCCTTCTAAGTTTGTTGAAACTTCCGAGTTTTATAAAAAAAGGAGGCCAGCTGCCAAAAAGATGTGCAGATGGATCCAGAAGGTCCTGTTTCAGGTTCCTGCAGCAGGAGCTTCATTTCCACACCTGTAAAGCCAGTCCATTTAACTGCTTCTGCTGCACAGTTGTGGATTTCTGCCGCTCTAATCATTCTTTTAACCTTGCTGCTGTATTTGATAATGTAGGTTTTACTTTTGTACAATCACAACCTCAGATAAAACAAACAGCACAAAGCCTTTTTTTCACAGTCAGTAATTATTTATGAAATGAAGCAAAAATAAAAAAAAGATCATGTGGGCAATCATAAGTACCCCCTAGCTGCTCTCATAGGATGTCAGAGTTGCATCCAGTTGCAGATAATCATTATCACTGATGAGCTGATCATTAGCAGGTGTTCAGAAGTGTATAAAAGCAAAGATATCAAGGAAACTTTCAGGTAGATCATCTGGAAGTTCACGTAACATGCTTAACATTACATCATGTGTGTTAGCAGGCTTTGGCAGTATGTTGGTCTGGAGTGTTCAGGTGTGGGTTAACACAATGCCAAGAGGGGAAGACATTCTTAGAGAAGCAACCAATGTTGCACATAAGTTTGTAAAGGTTTGTAGTATTTCCACACGATGTGGAGCTGACAAACACAGCACCTCTTAGATTCAGTCAAGCACGGTGGTGGAGCGATGATGATTCGGGTTGTTTTACTGTAGCATCAAAGATTCAAGGTTTTGGAATGACCTGGAACTGACATGTTGTGGTTGGACGGCTAAGTGACTTCAAGATGCTGCTGCATCGCTTGATTTGTTTATTGTTTGACTTTATTTTTATTAACTGAATGGTGGGGCAGAAAAAGCTAAAAGTCTGTGAACTTTAATGACAGCTTCCTGTCTGAGGGAGAGTTTGGTTGGATTATTTTTCTGTGGAGAAAGTTCAGGAGTCTGCAGCAGGAGGGGGGGGGGCTGACACCTCGCAGTCCCCCCTCCCCCAGTTGGGGTCTGGGAGTATCCGGTTTCATCGAAGGCAGGGAAGCTTTTCCAGATTAGAGTCACAGTGAAGGCAGGCTGGTCTAGTGGATTACTACGGCAACAAACGTTGTTCTTCTCAGCTAACGTCACCTGCTGCAGTCCGTCTGTCAGACCTCAGGTCACATGACATGGACGGTTCTAGAAAACTAAACTTCTCTGCAGGTCTCTGGAGGACAGTGGTGATTTGGGTTCATGCGGGGATGACTCGGCAGCCTTCCATTCAGAGACTCTAAAACTTATAAAGAAACTTCATTCAAAGACTGTCTGTGTGGGCGGGAGCCCTCCTGACCACCAGGGGGAGCTGCAAGGTCAGCCTCAATCTCCACAGTTAGTAGAGAAACAAAAAAGTTCTTTCCTCATAAAGAACTAAACCTTCTGTCAGGATGCAGAAGACTTTATCAGTTTTTTTCGTTCAGTTTTGAGAAGTTAAGATTAGTTGTTTTTTGTCTTGCAAGATTGCAGATTTGTAAAATCAGAAATCCTGACTTTCTTCAGTGAATCTTCTGAAGGGACTTGATCTAAGGACACCTTAGCTTGAGTTTAAAGGAAATGTCGATTGAAGACGAGTGATCGTCACTGGCGGCCTCCAGAACAATCCGAGGTCTCTGACTGCTTTATAAGCTCTCCGCCAGCGGGCGTTCCCACACGGGAGCATTACCACACGCTGAGAGGTCAGAGGTCGTCACTCCAAAGGTCCTGCCCCCCTCCCACTCCCTGACCGGGCCATTCAACCTCCAGGATGAACAGATCAGCCTTGTTATGAGCAACATTTGACCTGCTTTCACGGATCACATGACCATCATACATCATACATCATACAGATGCTGCGCTCCAAATGGACAGGAAAAGGCTCGGCTTCAGACCACAAAACACAACTTCACTTTCTGCAGTCCACCTCTGAGTTCATCTTTGGCGTTTCATCATCAGAAATCAGAAACCAGTGGAAAGCTCCACTAGATTCATGGAGTCACAAGTCTCCGTGACAACCCATCCGTTGGATGTCTTGGATGTTTTTGTTAGCGGCTGGGGTGTACGTAAGGACAAGCACCACATAGCCAAACTGGGGAAAATAGACGATGACCCGGTTTGATTGAAAAATCAGTCATTTCCTTGTTGTGAATGGATAATATCTGAAGTGACATGGACTAGGGATCTTCCTGTTCTTACTGACTGTGAGGAGTCCGAGTGAGCTGTTGGCCAGACAAGCCAGCTTCTCCAGATTCCTCCAAACCTGCGGCTGACAGGTTGGTTGCCAGTCCAGCTTGCAGCCTCCAGCCGAGGTTGAAGGTAGCTGGTGTCAGTGGCTTAGCCAAGCTTTACCCCTGGACCCTTCAAACTGACCCAGAACCTTCTAGACCATCCTATAACTGCTTTCACTTGATTATGCTCTGCCTGGTCTTCATTTACAGGTCAGAAGTTCACTGAAGATGCTTGGACATTAAAGTGGTGACAGCTAGTCGTTTGACACCACAGACCTCAATGAAGCTGTCACTCATACAACCACCTGCATTATTAGATTGGTGATTTCATATAATTTTATATGATGAAGAACATAAAAATGCATCTGTGAACACTTTTAACACGGTTGCCTGTTTGGAACAGGTTAAGACATGTGACTATACATGTTTTTATGAAGTTTTATATTCTGGAGGATCTAATTTTAGAAAAGATAAACTGACAAGAAACATGATTAAACAACCAAGAAAATTCAAGAAGGAAGCCAGCTGACCACTAGGAGCTTGCTCCAGAAAGAGCCGAGACATTGTGATATTGGCAGGATCCTTTTCTTCTTTGGTCTGGAGCACGTGAGTCTGGTGCTCTGGAGCTGCTTTCTGATCAGAAACATAAATCAAAGTGCCATCTGCATGTAATCTGAGACTTGTATTACTTAACACCAGATCGCGCTGAGTGTTACCATGTAGAAGTCCTTATACAGAGCCTTGTGGTACTCCACAATTAATACAATCCATGTTTCCTTGGTGACGGCGTCCATGTTCTCATGTCTCCTCTGCATATGGTTGAAATTAGACTTCATTATTTTAGTTAAGGTGGTCCTACTGCCTGTAGAGGAATAACAGTCGGATGAAGTGGAAGAATTACTGTGTTTTTATGTCATTTTCCTCAGTGTGCCAGTTTATTTGGATGTGAGGGATGAACTCTGCAGGTTGATCGGAAGCCAACAGTGTGTGTTTGTGTGTTTGTGTTTGTAAAGCAGTGTGACCCAGTTCCTTTTTTGAGCTCTTAAAGAGATTTGGAGCTTCGTTTCTGAACTAATTACTGGATCTGTGAGCAGCACTGCGTCAGTCTGCAGCAAACAGCAGCTGCCAACCTGCTTCAACCTGCTGCAACACGTCACTCCACTTTTACTACTCGGATTTTAATTTCAAAATTAAATTCAAAACTGTCATCTTTATTTAATCCTAGTTTGCGATTATCAATTGTATTTTGAAAATTAATTTTTGCACAATTTTATTTTGTTTGGATTTTGGTTAGCATCTTTATTTTGTTTTTTATTTTATTTTAAATTGCAATTTTTTTATTTAATTTTATTGTTTATATTCCAAATGCATTTTCTTTTCTTTTTGCAAATGTATTTAATTTAATTTTTGTTTGAAGTACCTAAATACTCACGAAGTGTGTGGCTGCAGCACGTGAAAGGTCATGTCACCAGGCCTGAACACAGGTGCATTGTGGGCGGTGGCAGCAGACACGAAAGTGTGTCTGAAATCATTTTTGGACAACTGACGGACACACAATCCGTGACACCTCTGCTGCGATGGGGGGCGGGGCCTTGTCTCCTCTTACAGATTCCCCGTCCTGCACCCTTCATGTGGAGTTGTTTAAGACAAGAGCAACGTGAAAACCGCAGAAATCTATCCTGTGACCACAGAAACACACACCCACACACACACACTCAGTTGTGGTGAGCAGTGAAAGTGTTTGTCTGAAGCGTGAAATTTCCTCCAGTTTCCTCTTACAGCTGATTTATTTTCATGCCTTCAGTGGCTCCAGGATTGGATCAGGGAAGGAGAACCTTGGAATGCCAAACGATAAAACCAAACAGGAACCTGTGTTATTTTCTGCTGTAAAGTTGGACATTTTAACACAGAGATCAATGGAGATGAACTCCGGTCCGGACTCTAGTGGGCAGTAGAGGTACTGCAGTCACGTCCATATTTCCTTAAAAAGGGAAAGCAAAAGTTACCTGTGGTCCTTCACCTGCAGATTGCTGAATATGTACACATGAGCATACACGCGCGCATGCACGCACACACACACGCACACACACACACACACACACACACACACACACACACACAGTTTGATACAAGTGTGTTCAGAACAGCTGTGAGCGTCTGCGGGGAAACTGACAGATGGTGGAAGCTCCGCCCCTACTGAGCACCATACGGCTGCTGGGAGATAAAGAAGGTGAAGGAGGCGGTGGAGGAGGTGGTAGTGGAGGACATGGAGGAGGAGGTGGAGGAGGAGAGGGTGAAGAGACAGTTGCTCCTTCATTCTGAGAGCTGCTGAACACCTCAGAATAAACATGAAAATTCTACTGTCACTTTCATTTACTTTTAGTTTTTTATTGTATTTTAATGCATTCATTTGCTATTTCTCTTCATTGTTTATATTTATTTTGTTTTTATTATTTTTTCTTATGATAATATTTTATTTTTTATTGTACTTTGTTTTATAATTAAATTCTTAATTTTTAAGCTATTATTCATTTATTTATTTGTCTCTATTTTTTATTATTTTTCTGTTATTTTTGTACTGTTTTATTTTAAAATTGACAACATTTTTGTTGATATATTTTTAAGTTGTAATTTTAATTATGCTTTTATTAGCAGTTTCTCTTTTTTATTAGTTATTTTACCGTTTTTTGGGGGGGATAATTTTGTTTTGAATTAAAATTCTTTACTAATAAAAATGAATTCCTAGATAGGACTAGTATGAATGTTATTAATTATCAGTATATTTTACACTTCAGCTTTCTTTTTATTTAATTTACATTTTTATTAGTGTATTTACATGTCTTATGATACTTTTTAATTTTTAAAAATTTTATTGTAAAATTTTTATCTGATCTTTGTGTCTTCGTGTGTGGATGGAGAGATGAAGAACCACCCCTCCTCCTCCTCCTCCTCCTCCTCCAGAACATCCAAGAGCCGAGGGAGTCGACCTCCTCCCCCGCAGGTGAAACGACTGGAGGCGAGGAGATGAAGACGTCCAAAAAATCCTAAAATAAAGTTAAGACGAAGAAGGAAGGAGAGTCTTCTGCAGGATGAAAGAGCTGCAGGCAGCGAACACACACGCACCAGAGAGTGTGGTCTTGTATTTGTTACATCATGAGGCCTGCAGTTCACTCTGTGACCCTGTAGGGCAGGGGTGTCGGACTCCGGTCCTCGAGGGCTGGAGTTAGACACCTGTGCTATAGGGACTGGTAGCCCTCGTTTGGACCAGAACCCAGTCCCGATGAGGAAGAAAATCAAGTCAGGTCGTGGTTTTGGTTGACACTCGGGTTGGAATAAGATTAGGTCTAGTATTCTGTTTTTTTCTTGACAACCTGTCTCTGCTGCTTGATAAATGCCCCAGAGTTTGGTCTGGAGATTGAAGGGAGCTCGAAGTCACTCACTCCTGTTGACATCCTGTTGAGATCCTCTCAGGATCCTCTAGAGAACTTGTTGAGATCATGTGGAGATCCTCCTAAGATCCTGTTGCAATCTTGTACCAAGCAGCTTCGTTTGTCTTTGCTGTAGGGTCGATCACCTTTGGGGTTCCTAATGATGGTGGAGTATCCCGTGTCGTACATCAGGTGGTCCAATCCCGAACCAACCTGGTGTGTGTAAGGAGAAATGGAGTGATAAAGTAATGGGGTAATAGAATAAAAAAGTAATAAAGCAGGTTTTGTTTGTGCTTGTGGTTGCTGATTGGTTTTGGATCCAGATTCTAGCGGAGAGTAAAGGAACTGCAACTTTTCTTGCTTCCCGGTTGGGGGTTATGTTGGGTTTGACTGGGGGTTCTGTTCAGGGTTTTGCGTCTCTACTTTTTTTTCCTGACATTTGGTTGAAAGTCCCTTTGACTTATGCAGCAAGACTGTTATAACGGTTCCCTTGATGCACTTATGTGGTAAGTGGCCATTGTTTTTGGTCCAAAGATGAAGTGTGAAAACCTGAACTAGTTTTTTGCGTATTTTTGTCCAGTTAAAGTTTGAGATATGTTGTACAAAAAAAGTTTATGCAACAGTTTGAAAACATCAACCTCTACATTTTATTGCCAACAGAACATAGAAAACAAATGCTTGAAGTGATTTTATGATTTCATGAAAAAAAATATTTGCACATTTTATAACAGTTTATCAGTCAAAAGAATCTGAAGAAGCCGCTGTAAGCCGGGGCACCTGGTGTACCTCAGGATACCAGGCTGAAAATCTTCTCCCCATAGACTACTTTTTTTTCTTTAATTTAGAAGTGTTTTAACTTTTTCAATGTCGTACTTTTGGCACGACTTGCATCTGTCACGTGCAGCGGCTCTGTCATCACAGTACATCATTTCTACAGATCCACCTCCAGAGTTCAGAACCTGAACCAGAGGGGGTTGTTGCCCCGAGCGTAGTCCTGCAGGTTTTTGATTTATCTGACGTACCCCAAACGTCATAATGAGTTCATGACCAATGACAGTAGCAATGAAAAGTGACCTGTAACGTCCAAAGATCATCATGAGAACCGGTCAGAAACGTCTGTTGGTGCCACGTAGAGCCGCATCGCTCAGCGGCCGCAGTGCCACCGAGCAGGGCAGCCCCTCCCCTGACCTCTTCAGGACAGACAGTCGGAGCGCTGATGAAGCGCACAGATTGTGCTGCTGCTGATGGACGGGGTTTCTGAGGGATGACAGCAGGGGTCGAGCCTCAGAGGCCACACACACGCACACACACCCGTGTATGCACGCAGTGGACCCCCACCCCCGCCACAGCCTGCTCTGCGGCTCCTGCTAATTAAATTCCTGCTGTCCATTAGACGGATGGAGCGAGCGGACCGCTGACTCAGCTCAGGTACGGCAGCTCCTCGCCGTAATGGCTCCAGCAATTCATTTGTCCGGCCCGCTTTGCACATCCTGGGTCACCGCAGGCTTTCAAGGGTGCGGGGGGTGGGGGGTGGGGGGTGCTTCTACCATCAAACTCTAAACAGGCTGTGGGCGAGCCCGAGTCCTCTGAAAGTCATCACTAAAAGACAAGAAACTGTCACAGTCCACGTCATTTCCTGCTTCTGTGCGTTCAGAACTGTGACAAATATTCCATCATCTGCCGTTGATCTTGACTGAAATGAAAAGATTCTCAGTCAAAGAGGAAGAAAAAATCTCTCTGAGTTTGACGCTCCAGATCTGGACCCAGGAGGCCCAGTCTCCAGAGAATCCAGTTCTGCTACTTGCGTCAGGGATGCCCAGGAAAGACAAATCAGCTACATGAGCAATTGATTTATTTACTTTCCAGTTGTCTTGCAGAAAAAAAAAACATTTAAAAGGCCAGTAGCATGTTAGCATGTCGGCGCTGTTGGCGTCAGGACTTCCTGCTGACGTCGGACAGACACATTTCCAGGAACATCCTGGAATCTTTGCAAATGCGCTGGATGAGGAAGAGCAGAGTCAGGACTGCAGTTCTCAGGGTGTTCTCCCGTTGGCCGAGTACACTCATTAGTGCAACGCGGTGAGCTGCTTCTAGTTCCAACAATCGTTCATGTATTTACGGTTTCTGACAAACATTCGCAGTTTTGTAGAAATGACATAGTGGAACGCTGAGCCTTATCAAACAGACACGTGTACTTTAACCTGCTGTGCAGCGACGCGTTCTCAGTCTGCAGGCCTCAGACGTTCCTCAGAACGCAGGACAATCTGGTTGTTTCTCTGTTTCTGTCAGGATGTGACTCCAATACATCACAATGACAGGTTGCTTTTTTTCAGACTGGAAATCCACTTCAAACTTTGTGTACTTGAAATGTTGAAAGAGTCTGAATTTAAACTTTTTAATGTTCGGTTTTCCTCATTCTGCTAAATGTCAGTTACAATCTGGCTCCCAAACACTCCTTGTCATTTCTATGAGCATTTTGCCAATAAACCATACATTTTTTTTATTGTATTTCCTGTACATTGGAGACAGTGTGAGTCTGAGAAGAGTCATGAATGACGTGAACGAGGGGTCGGGGTCAAAGGTCATGTACAAGTCATGTACAGTTGAAGGATTACGTCTGGAGTTACGTTTTTCAACTCGGTGTCACAGAATTACTGAAGATTTCTTGGATTTGTTGAGGAAAAAAATGGATTTGAATGATTTGAATGTGTTTGTGTTTCAGGGCATCCTCTGGTCTGTTACCCCTTATATCCACCCGTCCACCCATCCCTGCAGGGATGGATGGATGGACGGTTGGTCAGGGGAGGGGCTGCTGACTGGACACTGTCTGTTTTTTTTTAATTTTTGGAAAGGTTCTTAAAAAGGTCTTTTATCATCAGCTGAAATCATACTGATAGTTAACGATCCATCAGGCCCAGCCCGCTACAGAGGTTTTAATGACCTACGCTTAACATTCTTCTGTCACGTTTCGGCTTGCCAGATGGTATTAAGGTTTTGTGTTGATTTCAAAGGGTTTGGGGAAGAAGCTTAGTGGAGCAGTCTGAACCAGTGATCATCACCCTGGCTGAGGCTGCTAACCAGGACTCACCAGAACACACCAGCTGGTCTGTGTCCAGATCATCAGCTTCTGCTATTTGTCCTCAGGTCTCCTTCAACTTGAACCATTTCATGACTCTTCCAAGTTGACTGTTGACCTGCTGGCCCACGTTTGCCGTGATGTTGATCTTGCTGTCACCCCGTGCTTGCAGCAGGTCGTCCAGCACCTGGCCTCAGTCAAAACAGTTTCTACTAGTCCTGGTTTCAGGTCTAGTCCTGGTTTCAGGTCTAGTCCTGGTTTCAGATCTACTAGTCCTGGTTTCAGATCTAGTCCTGGTTTCAGGTCTAGTCCTGGTTTCAGATCTACTAGTCCTGGTTTCAGATCTACTAGTCCTGGTTTCAGATCTAGTCCTGGTTTCAGGTCTAGTCCTGGTTTCAGATCTACTAGTCCTGGTTTCAGATCTACTAGTCCTGGTTTCAGATCTAGTCCTGGTTTTAGATCTACTAGTCCTGATTTCAGATCTACTAGTCCTGGTTTCAGATCTAGTCCTGGTTTCAGGTCTAGTCCTGGTTTCAGATCTACTAGTCCTGGTTTCAGATCTACTAGTCCTGGTTTCAGATCTAGTCCTGGTTTCATGTCTAGTCCTGGTTTCAGATCTACTAGTCCTGGTTTCAGATCTAGTCCTGGTTTCAGATCTAGTCCTGGTTTCAGATCTACTAGTCCTGGTTTCAGATCTACTAGTCCTGGTTTCAGATCTAGTCCTGGTTTCAGATCTACTAGTCCTGGTTTCAGATCTACTAGTCCTGGTTTCAGATCTAGTCCAGGTTTCATGTCTAGTCCTGGTTTCAGATCTATTAGTCCTGGTTTCAGATCTAGTCCTGGTTTCAGATCTAGTCCTGGTTTCAGATCTACTAGTCCTGGTTTCAGATCTAGTCCTGGTTTCAGATCTAGTCCTGGTTTCAGATCTACTAGTCCTGGTTTCAGATCTAGTCCTGGTTTCATGTCTAGTCCTGGTTTCAGATCTACTAGTCCTGGTTTCAGATCTAGTCCTGGTTTCAGATCTAGTCCTGGTTTCAGATCTACTAGTCCTGGTTTCAGATCTAGTCCTGGTTTCAGATCTACTAGTCCTGGTTTCAGATCTACTAGTCCTGGTTTCAGATCTATTCCTGGTTTCAGATCTAGTCCTGGTTTCAGATCTACTATTCCTGGTTTCAGATCTAGTCCTGGTTTCAGATCTACTATTCCTGGTTTCAGATCTAGTCCTGGTTTCAGATCTACTATTCCTGGTTTCAGATCTAGTCCTGGTAACACATTTGACAGAACTTGTTTGAGATGTTTTTGTGGTGGTGCCACATGAAATGAGGATGTTTGGACAGATTTGATCAAAATAAATGGGAGTTCATGTTTAAAAAGATTACACATTAGTATCAGTTATTTTAAATAGCTAAATTGGTGGGTTTGTTTCAGCCAACAAGTGCAAAATTCAGACAAACGTTGAAATAATTAGGGGTGTGGTCTTTTAATTGAGAGCCAGCGTAGCCACACCCCTGTCAGCACAGTGGCCTAGTGGTCAGCACTGTTGCCTCCCAACAGGAAGGTTCCTGGTTTGACTCCTGGGTCTGGCAGTGGTCTTTCTGAGTTTTGCTCATGGTTTTTTTTTAGTTACTCCAGGTTCCCCCATCGTCCAAAAACATGTATTTAGGTTGATTGTAGGTGTGAGTGTGTCTGGGTCTTTGTCTCTATATGTGGCCCTGCAAAGAACCGGTCACCTGTTCGGGTAGCCCTGCCTTCCACCTGTAGTGATGGATGGATGGATGGATGGATGGATGGATGGATGGATGGATGGATGGATGGATGGATGGATGGATGGATGGATGGATGGATGGATGGATGGATGGATGGATGGATGGATGGATGGATGGATGGATGGATGGATGGATGGATGGATGTTGATTTTGATTTGAATAGGCCACCTTGCCTTTGGGAGGTCTGGAAGCTTTGCCTACATCAAAAGGCAGCTAATTGTTCTGGTCTGGTTGGACTGGTGGATAGCTCCATCAGTCCTTGTTTCTACTGCGGTAACCACACCGGGATGGAGGTCTCAGTTTCGTCAGGAGCTCCGTCATGATTTATGCATGTTCAGGTTTTACCTGAAAGCTTCTCTGCACCCAGAACGGATCGCTCAGGGCTCCTCTTCCTCATCCTCCCTCCTCTTCCGGGTGATTCACCAGACGGAGAGTCTGCAGGGGAGGACAGTGATATTTCTATTTTGTGGGCCATCTTGAGCTAGAGTGACAGGTGCAGGGGTGTATTATTACCCCAGTGCCCCCCTCTACCCCCCTTCCTACCCTCCCTCCTCCCTCTGCGCAGGTCGGGATGCAGCAGGAGCGTGAGGAGGATAATTTGTGTAGCTGCTCCCTCCTGACCTGAGAAATAACTCACCGCCACAGCGGCCACAGTTTGTCTTCTGGAGCGGGACAAGAAACTCCTCCTCTTCCCTCTCCTCCTCGTCTTCCTCCTCCTCCGTCTTGCACATTCTTTTTCCACACTCCTCCCTTCTTTTCCTCCACTCCCCCCCTCCTCCTTTTTCAAGCTCCAAGGGCTTTTGGGGGAGACGGACTGGAAGATGCCACCAAACCAATTAGCTCCAGGGTCTATTAAAGTCTCCCCCTCCCACTCACCATCGCCCCTTTCACACCCGTCACTTAAATCACACCATCAGCCATCTTTACAGTCACGTATAACATTTAGTACCTCCTCTTTTAATTCTCTGTTTTTGGTGTCAAAACTTAATTTATTAGACAAATAAAACCTCAGATAAACAACATGCAGCTTCCCTTCAGCATGCCATAATTTAGATTTATTTAACAAAAAACTAAGAATAAGAGGAACACACGCATATATATATATATATATATATATATATATATATATATATATATATATATATATATATATATATATATATATATATATATATATATATATATATATATATATATATATATATGCGTGTGTGTGTGTATTTATGTGGACAATCCTAAGTATCCCACTGTTGCTTCCGTAGGATTTACGAGCTGTAGCCTGTACTAATCATCAGCCTCTCATGAATGACAGGTCTACAGACGTCTATAAAATCATCCGGGTGTTTCTGAACACAATGCCAAGAGGGTAAGACATCAGCAGTGGTTTTAGAGAAGCCGATGGAGGCTGTGTTTGGGTTTCTCCAAACATGGTGGTGCTCTATAGCACAATATCTCCACTTTTGGTCTCACTTATTTTTTGTTTCACTTCTTGTTGAAAAAGAGCTTCTTCTTTTTTTTCCACCAAAAAGTCTGAGTGGAAAACTGCCTCAGCCAGTCACAGCATCCATTGTTGAAAAAGGTCAATTCTCATTTTTATCTGTTTAAACCGACAACATAACCAGAGATGAATGAAACATGTTGTTTCACAGGTTATCATAATCAGCAGATCAGAATTCAGAATCAGAATTTTTTATTTACTAAAACAAGCCCAAATCATCGCACCTCCACCGCAGTGCTTGACAGAGCTGTTTTTTGCATTTGAACTACAAATAGTTTAGAAAGCGTTTATAACTCTTTACAGACTGATGTGCAGCAACACCGTCTTCTCTAACACTGTGGCACATGTCTTTCCCTCTTGGCATTGCTCAGGTGAGCTGAGAGGACTGCTGGACACACACACAAACCTGTCGCTGCCCTTCATAGTGCAGCACTGCAGATGTGTGTGTCTGTGGTTGCACTTACCCACAATCCCCTGCAGCAGGACTCGACCTCCCAGCTGAGATTTGCAGCAGAAACATCCTGAAGTGAAGAACAAGAAGACACAAACAGGGACCGCGGTGGAACGTACAGACGACGCTGAGTACAAATGACAGAAAATCGTCTCAAGTTTACGAGAATAAAGCCTGAATTTGAAGATAATAACGTCATAAATGTTTGAACAATATAACCATAAGTTTAGAAGGATAAAATTGCAAATATACAATAAAGTTTTAAAACTATAAAGGCAGAAATCTTCCAGAATGTTATCGTAAATTTGCAAGTAAAAAATTCATTAGAAGAAATATGTAAATTTACAAAAATGTTTTTCTGACTTTAGGGTTTTAAATTCATGAAAATACACTAAGTAATTTTTGTGATAATAAAGTGATCAAATAAGTCAAAGAAAAGTCATGAAGTTTTAAATTCATGGCAGTTTTATGAAATAGTTGTACATTTATAAAAACAAATCTGTAAGTTTATTACAATCATACATTTATGAGCCTAATGTCAAAGATTTTTAATAAAGTTGTAAGATTCTAAGAATAAAGTTTTATAAATATAAATAAATAATGTAAATATTTTGCAGTTATAAAATGCATGAGAATAAAACCATTAATTTTTAAAATATGGTTGCAGTTTTTAACACAGGTTAAACAATGTCTTAAACTTCTAGAATAACATAAATTTGTGAGGAACAAGGTCTTATATTTATAAGAATATGTGAATATATATTTATGAGAGAAGAAAAAAATAAAGTTTTATACTGCTATGGGACACGTTTAATAAAATAGATTCCAATATTTTAAAAGAATAAATCTGATAATTCATGAAAGAAAAAGTACAAATTTGCAAAGATATAGTTGTTATTTGATCTTGAAAAACAGATTTAAATTCTCAAGTTTCTTTCTCTGGTTAAATAAATGTTTTGTTTAAAGTTATAGATTTTTAAAAATGTATAAAATTTACAATTATAAAGCTGTAATTTACAAGAATAAAGGATAACACGAGGCAATCATTCTTAGTCATAATATTGTTAGAGTAACCTAGCGTTGTCATTTGCATAATATTGATAACTATTTATTCAGAAACTTTATTTTCCTGAACTTCAAATTTTTCTTGTAATAATATGACATTCACTTTGTTTTGTTAAATTATATTACAGCAACTTCCTTGTTATATTCTTGTAAAGTTACAACTTTTGTCTGTGTTGGAGTGTAAAGTTTCTTTTCTCTCAGTTTTTGTTGAAACTGTTGAGTTTTTGCCTCGATGTTTGGAACGTCTCTGGATGATCACACGAGAACGTTCCAGCAACGTGGCCCGCAAATGTCCGGCGGCTTCGGTTCCGTGGTGTTCTGCGTCTGCTCTGACACAGACTGAACTGAAAAAGATCTACATGCAGTGGACGTTAACATTGTAGTCAAAGTTTTGGGGCTTTTTTGTGACATCAGAGGCTAGAGGCGGGGTTATGATGACATCACCACAGGGTGTTAGTTTCTACAGCAAAAGTCTTCGTGACTAATTTTGGTGCGTCATGTGATCATCACAAACTATTCTTCTTTTGAATCAACAGAAAAAACACGTCATTAGTGCGAAAACCATTTGACTTTGTTGAGCATCTGAGAATCGCTCGCATGTGTACACACACGAAGGAGGGGATAAGGACCATAATGATGTCTTTATGTCTTTGTCAGGTTGATGAGGGAAATGATCGTCCCACTGCAAGGTGTCTGTACCCCTGGATGATGTCTGAGCCTTCCCAATATCTCTCCACCTGTCCGTCCATTAGTCTGTCTATCCGTCCATCTCTGTCGCTCCGTCTGTCCATCCGAGAGGCTTCTTTTCTCGTCTTTCTTTCTTTTTCGTCTTCATTCCTTCAATGCTTCATTCCATCAGTGTTTCAAGCTGGAGCGTTGCTCCGAGGCATACCGAGGCAGGCTGGTGGGGGGTCAGAGGGGAGGAACATGAAGTCCTCTGCGGGGGTGGATGTTGGGTGTGGAGCAGATGTGTGTGTTGTGGGGGGGAGGAGGGAGTGAGCCCCCGCCCCCGGGCCTGACAGCCACACAGGGAGGAGATCACAGGAGATCAGCCCACTGACGCTACACAACCCCCCCAAAACAATCGCCCCTGGCGGCTGGCACCCCCCCACTAAAACCACCTTTCACTGGCTGATTTGTCTGCGAATGCAGAACAGAGAAGAAGATGCTCATTTACTGTTTATCTCTTCATTTGACTTGTCATAGTTTACTTTTGCATGCCCTTATTTGTACTTTTATTTTTTTAAAGATTGCACTATTTAGCACTTGGTGTTCAGAGATTTTTCTGTTGTGGTCTCTGCATCAAGGCTCTGAGGGTAACGCACTTTTGGTACTCTGCTCTGTTTTGGTACTCTGCTCTGTTTTGGTACTCTGCTCTGTTTTGGTACTCTGCTCTGTTTTGGTACTCTCCGGTGGAATAAACAATAAAGTTGACTTTCACTTTGACGTTGAAATTAAATACGCATACGCAGCATGTCTGGTTTACATTTTAAAATTAGAAATTCTCAGGGATTTTTTGTCTTTTCAATTTTGTGATTTTATGAAGTCAAAATTGTATTGTTGTTATTTTCTTTTAAACTTGGAACATTACAATTCTTCAAATTCTTTTCTTTTAAAGGTATATTTTAAAGGTCAGAATTTTTTTTCTCACAAATTTATTAAGTCAGTTCTTTACAGTTTTTAACTCCATCAGTTTGAGAGGCTGCATGGCCTTTTTTTCTGGCAAACTTGTAAATGTATTAAATCAGAATTTTTCGTGTAATTTCAAATGGTTTTCTGTTGGTGCTTGGTGCGAGTTCTGTCGCCCTGCAGGGTTTTAAAAGAACCCCCTAAGGCCTTTTGCAATGAAAGCTACTTCGAATGAAAGAAGATACAGTTTCCTATGTTTCTATGTATAATCTCTGTATGTGGATGTGTATTTTATTTAATGAAAGTCATTTGCACCAGAAATTTCCTGGTCGTTTTACTGGTTCTAGATCTGGAGTTGGTGACATCATTACACTCTGCTTGAAAAGATTTTAGGAAACAATGATGAAAAATTAAACTGCAATTTTCTTTAAGGCCGTAAACCTGATTAGAAACAGAGATCCAGTATGTTTCAGTTGTGTGTGACTGGTTTCATGTTTGAAGGGTGTTTCCACAGTAAACTGAAGCTGCCGCTGGTTTCAGACACATTCTGTTGTTTCCTCTGGGACTTTTTCATAGTTTTTTGCAAATTTCATAAATATTTAAATGATTACTTTATATGAATCCCTACTGAAAGTCATAACACACTATTCCCATTTGCTGTGTCTGTTTTGATGGGGTTTTTTTTGGAATTTTATGAAAATTGTGGGCTGAAACTTGTGTCCAATAACAGAAGATGGGAGAAGATTAACTTTACAACAATCCCCCAAAATTCAAAGATGCTCTGACCAGAAGTCGCAAGTTTGAGTGTGTATGTTCTTGTTTTTCTCAGCTCATGAGGACTGGTTGTTTGGAAGTGAAGTGCACCCTGGGAGTTGTACTTCACTTTCCAGGTTTCATGGCACTCGGACTTTAAATGTAACACGCATGTGCCGCAAGAAGAGGTGTTGGCGTCGGTCTGCAAACCTGCAGTGTCCGATTCCAAGGTGTGTGTGTTTGTGTGTGTGTGGTCTGGATGTATTCATTATTTAGTGAGAGCTATTACTGGGGATAAGAGGCTGCTCTCTCGTCTCTCTCAGGACCATATTGATTGCTTTAATTGCCCCGAAAGATTGTCAACTCTTAAGATAGATATAAAAGCGAGGCTTTGCCAGGATGCATAGCAAATTGAAATGTATGTGTGATGGGGAAAAGACGAGGGAGAACAGAACGAGCTGAGCCCAAACTGGGATTCAACATGTCCCAAACCGCCTGTCGAGCTGTGAGCAAGTTCTCGCTTCCTTCAATCGATGACTCGCTGTGAACACACAAGACGTTCAGACAGGAAGTCTGAAGTTTTTTTTAAAAATTGGGTTGTCAGCGGGTGGGGGATGGGCAAAATTAGTTGTTTGTCTGAAAGTGACTGATTCAAACAGCAGTTATTATGGAACAGTAAGAATGACAAGTGTGTGTGTGTGTGTGTGTGTGTGTGTGTGTGTGTGTGTGTGTGTGTGTGTGTGTGTGTGTGTGTGTGTGTGTGTGTGGGTGTATGCGTGTCTTGTTTATACAACCTCCTGGGGATTTTAATCGAGCCTTGACCTAGATGGTACCCGTAGTCCAAAATCTGGTCCTGATGACGTTAGGTAAAAGTTAGAACTACCCTATGGCCCCACCAGGTGTGGAAGCTGCATCATGATAGCTGTTATGAATCCAGTCGATGAGACATTCAGAAGCAAGTCTAAAATAACTACGCAAAAAAATAGAAACATTGAGAATTAGGACAATTTGAATGAGACCCCAACATGCTACAAACAGAGGAACAGAAAAATTAATCACCACCAAGAACCTAAATGAGAAAGAAATGCAAATATTTGCAGTTCCTCTGCTAACTACTTAAAAATGGATCCAGACCTCTAGTTCCTCTACTGACCACCAGGGGCTGGGTACAGACCTGTATTTTCTCTACTGACCATTAGGGGCTGAATGCCAATAGGAATGCTGACCTAGGCCTGCGGGCTATACAGCGAGCTTGGCTGACCACTAGCTGAGCAGGTTGTTGGTGTCTGAGTGACAGCGGGTCCCAGCAGAGCTCTACTAGTCCTCGTTTCATCACTGGCAGCACTTGTTTGGGATATCATTGTGTTAGCAACCCTTCAGATGATGATGGTTTAACTAAGTGCCATCTAACTTCTGTGTTCAGGCCGTTCGGGGGTCGGGGGTTGAACTACGCCAGGAGAATTTATATAAAACAATAACTTTATTTCTAATATGACTGAATGTTCCACTCAGCCAATGGCTAGCCGTTATCACTTCTTCATCTGTAATTGTCATGCTACCGTGCTTAGCGAAGCATCTTCTGAGGATATTTTGGCGGGTTTGGCCGAAGGAGCTGGTAGTAAGATCTAACTTTGACAAGTTGATGGGCGTGTTACTGTCGACTTCCCGAACAACATGGCTGCACGAAGAAAAATGGGCTTCAAAATCGCTCGTCACAAACCAACGGGTCACATGTTCTGATGCTTTGTCCATTGTTTTTTACGCTTTGGACAGATTTGATCAGCACAGATGTAAGGTAACAGACGTTAGCGTAAGCTCATTCTGCCCTTTTACTGATTTTTTGGTAAACTAGGATAGGACAGGCTGATTTTTCTCCTAACATGGTGCAATGCAGAAAGATGAAAAGAGGTTTCAAAGGCACCCTTCATGAACCTGGCGGTGACATCATAGGGGGGCGTGTCCAGTTCTGTTAATACAGCCAGTAGATCCCACCGATTAAATTAAAGTAACTTTGATTTTAAAAGTGGCTGGTACTGTCTGTGGATTTAATTTAAACATAAATAAATGCCAACCTTTTTTGTTTTTAAGGGCAGATATTTATTTATCTATATCTATTACCAAATCCAAACCTCTAGTGTAACACAATTGGAACTATGATTTAACTGAAAATCTTTTATTGAGCTTTTCAAGAGTGGAATTATCCACAATCAGTGATTCAGAAACCATCTTTTCTGACATTTGCAGAATTCCTGGAAGAGTCTGTACTTTCCTATCTATCCAGACTTATCCAGCTTGCAGATAATCATTGGCAGCCTGAGCATCCAAGCCAAGATCCAGCCAAGACATCAATCTGACACGATGACGTTCACGTCTGAGGCCTGGTCTGCTAATGTCTTGGGTGGTTTTTGTGGAAGGTTGGCGGTCGGTGCTAGCTGGGATTCCCCACTTGTCTAATCCTTTCAAGGAAAATGTCGGCCTTAGAGCGGATTAACCTGCTGACTGATCCAGAGACTCAGGTGACCTCCACCTGCATGGCCGCACGTCGAACCCTTGAACCCACCAGAGTTCAGATTCGGCTGCATCTTCTTCCGCTGCTCCAGATGCAGAAGCAATCCCACCGAAGGTCATTCTGGACTTTGAGCTGATGTCAGTCAGCTCAAAGTCCAAAGTCCTCAGCCCAAGCCTGAGGTTGAGGTTCCTGCTCTAAACAACTAGTCTACCAGGAGTTTATCTCAGCAAATAGCAGGTTTATGTCAATATATCTTGTATCTAAATAAAGGCAACACATATGAGATTCCAACAGAAGTGTAAAGTGAAGTATCAGTATTATCAGAGGAGAGTGAATTAACTTGAACCACAGCAAAAATATGACTACATCTTCCAGTTTTACAGTGCATTTCTCTGTGAACCACTCGCAAAAAAAATCAATGGGAAGTTCACTTGTTCATGCCACTTCATGCATTGTCGAATCATCGAAATCATAATCCAGTCTGTGCCGAAGCAGCACAGATTTTGGGTTTCACAAAAAATGTCTTAGAATGGTTATAGAGATTTCTACCAACAGAAACTATCTGATGGATCAAAATGATTGTGCTTTGTCTCAGATTCTGAATGACTCCAGAGGAGTGTTTTTGTGATGGTGAAACACCTAATATAAGGCTGAATTTAGAGCTGTGTTTCTGTAGTTTATTGAGATTTTGTCAGAGTGGTCGTCTTCTCACCATAACAATCTCTGGAGTCTCAGCTTTGAACCGCTACCAGGGTAGTGTTGGTAGCAGCTTGAGCTGGTTGCTATAGTGATGGTTTTATCTGCTGGAGTTGAGTTTAAGGTGGAAACGTTTTTTAAAGATTTAAAGCGGCGCTTGAGAATGAGATAAGGGTTTTGAGGGGTCTTAAAAAAGTGTCTGAACGTTGGTGGGAGGGTTTCTGGAGCCTGTGTGAGGCAGAAAGGTGCGACCTGACCCTGAACCCTGAACCCTGAACCCTGAATCCTGAACCCTGAACCGTGAACCCTGAACCCTGAACCTTGAATCCTGAACTGTGAACCCTGAACCCTGAACCCTGAATCCTGAATCCTGAATCCTGAACTCTGAACCCTGAACCCTGAATCCTGAACCCTGAACCCTGAACCCTGAACCCTGAACCTTGAATCCTGAACCGTGAACCCTGAACCCTGAACCCTGAACCCTGAACCCTGAACCGTGAACCCTGAACCCTGAACCTTGAATCCTGAACTCTGAACCCTGAACCCTGAACCCTGAACCCTGAACCCTGAACCCTGAACCTTGAATCCTGAACTCTGAACCTTGAATCCTGAACTCTGAACCCTGAACCCTGAATCATGAACCCTGAACCCTGAATCCTGAATCCTGAACTCTGAACCCTGAACCCTGAATCCTGAACCCTGAACCCTAAACCCTAAACCCTGAACCCTGAATCCTGAATCCTAAACCCTGAACCGTGAACCCTGAACCCTGAATCCTGAACCCTGAATCCTGAACCCTGAACCCTGAACCCTGAACACTGAACCCTGAATCCTGAACTCTGAACCCTGAACCCTGAACCCTGAATCCTGAATCCTGAACTCTGAACCCTGAATCCTGAACCCTGAACCCTGAACCCTGAATCCTGAATCCTAAACCCTGAATCCTGAATCCTGAACCCTGAACCCTGAACCCTGAATCCTGAACCCTGAACCCTGAATCCTGAATCCTAAACCCTGAACCGTGAACCCTGAACCTTGAATCCTGAACCCTGAACCCTGAATCCTGAACCCTGAACCCTGAACCCTGAATCCTGAATCCTGAATCCTAAACCTTGAACCGTGAACCCTGAACCCTGAACCTTGAATCCTGAACCCTGAACCCTGAACCCTGAACCCTGAACCCTGAATCCTGAACCCTGAACCCTGAACCTTGAATCCTGAATCCTGAATCCTAAACCTTGAACCGTGAACCCTGAACCCTGAACCTTGAATCCTGAACCCTGAACCCTGAACCCTGAACCCTGAACCTTGTTGTTTTAAAGACTAAATGTGTTTGATGGCAGGAAAAAGTGAAGAAGACGAATCTGGCGTTTCTGGTTAGCAGCAAGCAAAAGCCGAGGCTGCTCTTGTTTTCTGTCACTGTCACTGGCGTATTTCTTCTTGCTGGCTGGTTTTGTTGAAGACTTAACGCTGTCAGGCCATGACATCATCAGGACAGGAGGAAGAGTACCCGAACTCCCAGCTCAACAGTCTCATATTGCTTTTTCTCCCGGTGCGATCGTCTCCTTTTCGTCTCAGCTCAGCAGCAAGGTTGCAGTAGATAGAAGAAACACTTTCTGTTTCAAAGTTGTGTGACTGTGGCGGTGGAGGCGAGCTGGTGCAGCTGCCGAAGTCGAGACGGCGGCTGCAGCAGTTAACTCCTGCTGACAGTTACGAACCGGCTTTTCTGACATCAGCACATCAGACGCAGCAGCGAGCCGCCTCTCCTCCTGGCCGCCAGCCGAGGAGTTGCTGCCTCCCTCCTCCGCCTCGCTTTAGTCTGCAGAGGAAACACGACAGGCTGATGGGGAACACGACAGCACAATTAGGAAGGAAATCCACGAGTAATCCAGAAATCCTGTCTGATTTAAAACCATTAGGCTGAGTGCTGAAGGTGCTGAGCTCCTCGCTCATCTTCCTTCGACTCAGACTGAAACGCAGGAAACTCAGAGGTTTCATGGAAAGTTGTGACTTGTTGTCACTTCTACATCAGAACCTCAGAACTCTAAAACGACATGTCTCATCCAAAATAAGTTCATCTCAGAAACTAGCAGGTTTATGTAAATAAATCTTGTATGAAAATAAAGGGGAAAAAAAGCATAAATACTTTCAGATTATATATTATATATTTTTCAGATAGTATATGAAGATAAACAGCAGAAATATATATATAATATATTTAATAGTATAAAAAAGCTCCACTTTTAGAGCTCATATCTGTTTGGATTCATTTGGTGAAAACCTAAACACTAGAAATCAGAACGTCTCACCATTTATCGCATCAGGACCGACGTTCCTGTCGTGGACTAGAGAGTTTTTAGAGGTTTATGACGAGGAACGTTTAGACGGACTTACATTCAGTCATTGAGGTTTTTCAGGACCAAACAATAAAACAGCATTTATTTGATATGAATTATACGAATGTCCATAAACGTATGAATTTCTTTCGGGTCTGTTTGTTTCAGTGACCTCCTCGGTACGTTCTAGCGCCCCCATGTGAGACAGTTGCTGCGCTCTGGGTGTCTGTACAAAGACATATCTCAGGAATGGATCTGGATGATTGACACCTCTGTGGAATCTTCACAGACAAAACGATCAACAGATGGTTCATGAATCAACGCCACTTCAAGAATGAGCCAATCAGAATGAAGTAAATGTTTTCTGAGAAGCTGCCTCAGCAGGCCTGCGTTTGTACACCCCATCAAAACCGAGTCTGATTCCCGTCAGAGTCTTGAGTCCATTTAGCTAGAGGAGTTTTCCACTGGAGTCGGATTTCCGATGGTAAAACACCAAAGACGAGACTGAATACAGGGTTGGACTGTAGAAAGTGAACTTGTGAATCACAAGTTGTGAACTCTCGCTTTACTGGAAAGGGAGTTTCTACGAGTGTGTGCACGTCTACAGTCTCCACACGTTTACCGGGTCATGATCCTGATGAATAAAAGTCTGTTTGATGGCTGGTGAGCGTAAAGCAGGAGAAGACTGAGATACTAAACAACTTTAACAGAAGAACGCGTGTAGCAGACAGAACTAGATTCCTGCTCTGCCCAGGATGATCACATGACCCGTGACACACAAGAGTGTTGCATGAGCTCGCTTTGACGTGGACATGGTCAGTGTCGAACTGGTCCATGTCTGGTGGATCTGTGGATAAGTTCTCATCCTCAGCCAAAACAAACCAGCGGAAATAGTTAAGTTTGGGCCGAACATCCTTTGAATCTGGGCTCCTCATGATGCATTTAATGGCCAAGGAAAACTGGTGCTTCTCAGTACACGAGGAATTTACTGATGTAAGAAAACAAAAAAGAGAGTGGTGCTCAGGTGAGGTCAGGTGAGGTCAGGTGAGGTCAGGTGTGGCGAGGGCGTGACATGCAGCGTGCAGTGCACAGGTCTTTAATCTGACCCCGCGGGTTCACTAAAACCCTGCTTCAGCGACAATCTGCCGCCAGTTTCCGTCAGTCCGTCACTGTTGTATTTCCTGCTCAGTCACCTGAAGTGACCTCACAGTGACCTCATTTTGTACTTGCCACAACCTCAAATCTTCCTAACAGTGCGTTACTGAGCAAATTACCAGGTTCAAGTGATCCTTCATGAAGCACTTTGAGCATCCTTTGATGTGATGGAGAGGTTGAGTTAGTTGAGGTTTTGTTCTGAGAGCTCTCAGGATCTTACAACGGATTTCCACACAGAAACCATATGGAGAAGTTTTAAAACCAAGTAATATAGAACAGATTTTTATCACCATTTGCACATATACGTCACTGGAATTCTAGTGCATTTCCCTGAGTAACGGAAAAAACAAAACAAACAAACAAATCAAGAATGTAATGTTGTACAAACATAACATACTAAACCTCAACATGTCTGATGGCAGGTGCTCCTGAGGTGGAAAAGTGAAACAACCCTAATGTGGGACCAGGTGACCCCACGTTCAGACCAGGTGACCCCAGGGTCAGACCAGGTGACCCCAGGGTCAAACCAGGTGACCCCACGTTCAGACCAGGTGACCCCAGGGTCAGACCACGTGACCCCAGGGTCAGACCAGGGGACCCCACGTTCAGACCAGGTGACCCCAGGTTCAGACCAGGTGACCCCAGGGTCAGACCAGGTGACACCAGGGTCAGACCAGGTAACCGCACGTTCAGACCAGGTGACCCCAGGCTCAGACCAGGTGACCCCACGTTCAGATCAGGTGACCCCGGGTTCAAAGCTGGTGACCCCAGAGTCAGTCCAGGTGACACCAGGGTCAGACCAGGTGACCCCACGTTCAGACCAGGTGACCTTACGTTCAGACCAGTTGACCCCACGTTCAGACCAGGTGACCCCAGGTTCAGACCAGGTGACCCCAGGGTCAGACCAGGTGACCCCAGGGCCAAACCAGGTGACCCCAGGGTCAGACGAGGTGACCCCAGGGCCAAACCAGGTGACCCTGGCCCATTTGGTGACAATCTTTGGAGACACACAACCAACGTTTGCCTCCTACCTGCTCACAGGTGTGTGCTGGAGCTGCTGAAGCTGTGTCACAGCTTTCTAGCCTGTCTGGACAGTCTGATTTGGGGATAAATCTGCTGAGACATCTATTCTTGGGAAGATTGACAACTGTCCTGAATATTTTCCACTCTGTACTAATTTCTCTGTCACTGTTTGAACTCCAAATAGTTTGGAAATTTGTTTTTTAACAGTTTTTCTAGATTTCAACTCTAAAACCATCACTGATGCTGTTCCCTCTTGGCGTTGTGTTAACGCACACCTGAACGTTACAAACCAGCAAAGTGACAAAACATCTGCTTTCAAATAGGTCTGCACACCCGCTGGTCACCTGGCTGCAGCTGTATTGGGTATTTAGGGGTACTCGGGATTGATCACTTTTTTTTTTTTTTTGGTTTAGTTTTTGTTTAATAATTAATGACAGTGACAAAAGTTAATCTAAGGTTGTATTTGTGTCAATATTCACATATTTGTTCACACATTTACAATTCCATGGAGTGCTTTGATCGTGTAGTATCAGTTGTTTTACTCTGGGACGGGACTACTTCCTGGAGCTCAGCTGATAGCTGCTGAAGTTTCTTGTTGTTCGCTGTCCTCTCGCTGCACCCCCATTAAAACCCCTCCTCTATCGATGCTATCCGTCTAAAACATTTCAGAATGACCTTGCAGCGTACCTCTAGCACCCCCCACCCACCCACCCACTCCGTTGCGCACACACACACACACACACACACACACACACACACACACACACACACACACACACACTCTTTATAAGTGCTCAGGATAATTTATATATAAAATGTGTGTGTGAGGGGAGGGGTTGAAAAATGGCCATTTCCATCTTTAGGTGGCTGGTGGAGGGTGGGGGGGTGGGGGGGTGGGGGGCTCTCCATTACTAAAATGGGCTGAGTCACCACGCTGCAGGAATCTTAATGAGAAGCCCCGCCCCTCCCCGACCACCCTCCTCCCCCCGCAGCCTCTTATCTCATGATGCAGCAGATTACTCCGTTGACTTATTCAAGGGCTGCACTTTACCGTCATGAATTTTACTGCTGCTGCCGGACGTGTCCTGCACACCTACGCCGCTCATCTCCTTGTCCTCCTCCTCCTCCACGAGCACGTGGCAGTCGGTGCAGCGCTCGTTCACAGCTGCAGGAAACTTTAATTTACTGAAGCTTCAACTGCCGAACGGTTTATGTTTCCTTTTATGTGTTAAAAACATCATAAAAATCATCTGATCACAGTGTCTGTTGGTATTACACAAATACAACCCCAGTTGAACAACAACATATCACTTTTGATGTTGGACCAGTATTTATTTATCTATTTGAATGCAAAGAAACCCAAACAAAATCATGTGGGCGATCCTGAGTACTTCTTACTGCTTTCAAAGGTAAGTTACAGCTGCATAAAAGTTTCAACTTTACCAACTTCCAGTGTTCATGGAGAAGATAAAAGTCATAAGATGTCGAGACTCCAGCTTTTATCATGGCACTTTTTATATTTTTACACGTATTTAATAGTTTTTCAGGTTTTATATGCAGTATTTAAGATGTCTACTTTGTTTATTGTTACCTCAGCTGTTGATGATGTCACATGGATGCATCTCGATGTCCATTGGTTAACAGAATTTCAACTTTCTTCTATTTCCATGCATGTCATACTTGATGCTATTGAATGTTTTATTCTGCCTCTGATAAAAAACACTAAACGTCATTGTTTACATATTAGAATCTGTCTACAAGTGTCTCGACACTCGCTGGAGGCTCCACTTTTTAAGACAGTATGTTCCAGCGACGTGCTGCTTATCGTCATCATCAATGAACTGATCATCAGCAGGCATACAGACCTCTAGAAAAGTAGATATTATAGCAGTTAACTGTGTAGAACAACCCAATGCCAAAAGGGAAAGACATCAGCAGTGGGCTTCTAATATATATATATATATATATATATATATATATATATATATATATATATATATATATATATATATATATATATATATATATATATATACTCTTAGTTAGCTCATGTTAAACATCAAAGTAAACAGGTAAAATCACATGATGCTGGTCGTCGTGGTGTTCCCTCGCAGCAATGAATTTTTTGTAATTATATACTTCTTATTTGTGCCTTTTCTCGCAGCTCTTCTTTATAATTCTTTAATTTTTCACTTCTTCAGACACATTTTTGTTTCTGTCAGGCAGAGCTGGAGTGGGTTAAGTAAGGTGGTGCTTGAGTGGGTTGAATCAGGGGAAGGTGCTTGAGTGGGTGGAGTCAAGCGGGGCTGCATTGGGTGGGGTTAGATGAGGTGGTTCTGGAGTGGGTGGAGCCAGGTAATGTAAGGAGGTCATCTGTCCAGCGGTCATTGGAACTTTACTATTGTGCATTTTAAACTTTTGGGGTCCCCAGTGGCCCCTTGATATTCTGACACTCTTATCTTTATATTAATTTGCACATGTAGCTCCTCTGCAGCAGTCTGGTCCTCTGTGGTTCTGTCATCTGGCTCTTTTACCAACTTCTCAGCTCCTACTGCTGCTGACAGGCGTGTCTCCGCCCCGCTGGGCCCCGGGGCCCCTCCTGCTGTACAGATGTTGCCACAGATGTGGTCCCCCCCGGACCCGTGATCCATAAATATGTAATCTGTACAGCTGTCTGCGTTAAATATGAAAACGATGAGCAGACGTTTGTTATTGTGTTTTTGCGGGTCACTAACGAACAGCAGCAGGAGAGCCTCGTTAGTGAGGCGTCTTAACGATGTCAGCTGGTTGAGTGTGACTTTAAAACAATAGAAAATTATCAGAATATCCTATAACTGAATAAAGCAACACATATTTGAGTCCTGATGCCCCCCCCCCCGCCGTCATTTCTTTGTCTATTTCTACTCCACACCTCTTCTTCAGTCCCTCTACTGTATCCTCGTCTCCTTTTCTTTCTCCTAAGCTACATTTTTCTGGGGGGGTTATCTCCATCCTGTGGCGCTTAAAGGGAAGCTCTGCATTGTGGGAAGTGGAGTAAGTAAAGTTTATTGTTTGTGGTACAAAGAGCAGTGCCTCGTGGGCTGTCAGCAGTGGTGCTGGTGTGTGTGTGTCATCTTCAATCTTCTTCTTGCTGCCTCTAACTCCAGCTGAAGCTTCTCCCACTCAAACACATTACCATTGATTTTTTTTCTTCTGTCGCACTGTTGGACCTCCGACTCTTCATCCTCCTCATCTTCATCTGTGTGCCGCTCCTCTTTGTGGTCCCTGTTAGATTTTTACTGCTGCTGAGTAAAAGTTATAAACGTGGTCATGTGACCTGACTGGATCTGAGGGGGGTCAGGGTGAGGTAACTACCTCTGACGTCATTTTACAGAACTGATGGAAGAACGAAATGAAGAAAACTTTAATGAACTAACCGACATTGATTCTATCAGAAGCAGCACAAACACACATGGGCCCTCTGGAAGACTTGGGGGCGTCCATGAAGCTGAATGCTGGGTTTGCTCAACAGGCAACATCTGATGGTGTGTTAGTGCTCAGTACAACTTAATAACAGTTGCGGTTCCGCTACTGACCACTAGGGCCTGGATCCTGACCTGCAATTTCTGTAATGACCACTAGGTTCTGGATCCAGACCTGCAGTTTCTCTAATGACCACTAGGTTCTGGAATGGTTCGGGGATGAAGCTTAGCTCAGAGCAGGCAGCTTGTCTTAACCAAGCATCAGCTTAACGATTTCTGACATCAACACTGAAATTACATCAGAAACACGGGCTCCTGCTGTAAATGTCCTCTGGCATCAAAACACATCTAACATGGATCCACCGCTGGATTCTGAAAGTGGTGGGAGATGTCCACAGTACTGCCTGCTAGATTCCTAATGAAGCTTTGTTAATGACTGAACCTGATTGTGTTAGGTGCAGGTGTGTGTTTTGTGTGTATTTAGTTAGCTGCAGGTGTGTGTTGTGTGTGTAGTTAGTTGGCTGCAGGTGTGTGTTTTGTGTGTATTTAGTTAGCTGCAGGTGTGTGTTGTGTGTGTAGTTAGTTGGCTGCAGGTGTGTGTTGTGTGTGTAGTTAGTTGGCTGCAGGTGTGTGTTGTGTATGTAGTTAGTTGCAAGTGTGTATATTAGGAGGCTGCAGGTGTGTGTTGTGTGTATATTTAGTTGGCTGCAGGTGTGCGTTATGTGTGTATTTAGTTAGCTGCAGGTGTGCGTTATGTGTGTAGTTAGTTGGCTGCAGGTGTGTGTTGTGTGTTTATTTAGGAGGCTGCAGGTGTGTGTTGTGTGTTTATTTAGGAGGCTGCAGGTGTGTGTATTTAGTTAGCTGCAGGTGTGCGTTATGTGTGTATTTAGGAGGCTGCAGGTGTGTCTTATGTGTGTATTTAGGAGGCTGCAGGTGTGTCTTATGTGTGTATTTAGGAGGCTGCAGGTGTGTGTTATGTGTGTATTTAGGAGGCTGCAGGTGTGTGTTGTGTGTGTATTTAGGAGGCTGCAGGTGTGTGTTGTGTGTTTAGTTGGCTGCAGGTGTGTGTTGTATGTGTAGTTAGTTGGCTGCAGGTGTGTGTTGTGTGTGTAGTTAGGTGGCTGCAGGTGTGTGTTGTGTGTGTAGTTAGTTGGCTGCAGGTGTGTGTTGTGTGTGTAGTTAGGTGGCTGCAGGTGTGTTGTGTGTGTAGTTAGTTGGCTGCAGGTGTGTGTTGTGTGTGTAGTTAGGTGGCTGCAGGTGTGTGTTGTGTGTGTAGTTAGTTGGCTGCAGGTGTGTGTTGTGTGTGTATTTAGTTGGCTGCAGGTGTGTGTTGTGTGTGTAGTTAGGTGGCTGCAGGTGTGTGTTGTGTGTGTATTTAGTCGGCTGCAGGTGTGTGTTGTGTGTGTAGTTAGTCGGCTGCAGGTGTGTGTTGTGTGTGTATTTAGTCGGCTGCAGGTGTGTGTTGTGTGTGTAGTTAGTCGGCTGCAGGTGTGTGTTGTGTGTGTAGTTAGTTGGCTGCAGGTGTGTGTATTTAGTCGGCTGCAGGTGTGTGTTGTGTGTGTAGTTAGTCGGCTGCAGGTGTGTGTTGTGTATGTAGTTAGTTGGCTGCAGGTGTGTGTTGTGTGTGTAGTTAGTCGGCTGCAGGTGTGTGTATTTAGTCGGCTGCAGGTGTGTGTTGTGTGTGTAGTTAGTCGGCTGCAGGTGTGTGTTGTGTGTGTATTTAGTCGGCTGCAGGTGTGTGTTGTGTGTGTAGTTAGTTGGCTGCAGGTTAAGTGTGTGTAGCCTCCTGTTGCTCTTCATCCTCCTCAAATCTGTTAAAGCTAAATAAAAATACAAAAATGGCAGAGAAACATTTTGGAGTGTTCGTCAATAAATCCAAACTGACCTCTTCTTCATCTTCATCTGTGCATTCATATGTGTTTTACACACACACACAGATCATTATTCCTCTCCGTATCCAGTAGTTTCCACGCTGCTCCGCCCACCCGCTCTGACCGCTGACCTCATCTCCACGCACAAAGCTCTGGAGGCCGGCGAACACTCGGAGGCATCTGTCAACTTTCCCCTCTCCTTCTCACCCCGTCGCTCTGCTCTTCCTCCTCCTCGCACCCGTCCTCCTCCTCCTCTTCATCTTCCTCTTCTTTCATTCCCAGCATGCCTCAGTGCTGAGAGCAGCGGTAGGATGCAACATACATGTTTTTAAAGTCTTCACACAACCTCACACCAACAACATATAACAAACAGCATTTTGTATTTATTTAAGTCAAATTTAGCAAAAGATGAAAGAAAAATATGGGCAATCCTAAGTACCCTTTAAATGGATTCTGTAGGATTTGAGGGCGTAAGTTGCAGCTAAGTGACGATTTCTGGTTAAACTTAAAATCTTCTTTTTATATAATAAGAAAAAAAAATGACTAAAAGACCCAGAATCTTCACTGAAATTACCTGAAACCGACAAAAGTAATAAATAAAAATCAGACAGTGTTTTTTAATTTGTGATTCAACAGAATCATTTAAAAAAAATAAATGAGTTGGTATTTTCAGAAAAGATGTGAAATAATGTTTACATAGAGGCATTTTGAATGAACCTGAGTCGGGCCATTTTTGTCTCGGATGTCTTCAGTCTTCAGTCAGTCTGACTATTTCAGTGTTTCAAAGTCGCCACGCGGTTTGGTACCGTGGCGTTCACCACACTGAACACGGACCAGAGACGCCAAAGGAGCAGTTCCTGGGGAGATCAGAGAACTTTAAAGACAAATATGTTCAAGGCTTGAAGACCATCCCCAAGCAGCTTCATGTTCGATCCCTGGACACAAGAGGACAGCTGGTGACAAGCTTCTTCATGCGTGTACATTAACACGTGCTTCTGGTTCTGTTCTGTTCTGGTTAAAACGAGGTTCTGATCAAGTCATACAGGAATCTTCAAGTTATCGCTGTTAAATCGCTGTTGTGGTTTCATTTTTGTTGAATAAAACAGTGAAATAAGTTTCATGTTGCTGTTCATCTGTGGTTGTATCGACACCTCTGACGATACGGGGGCGTCGCGGTGTCGTCATCTTCTCAAACGCCGACACAATAACCGAATTAAAGCCGTAATGTTCTCTGCTATAAATAGTAAAGAGGACGCGCTGCTTCCAGAACGGATTAACATCCGTGTTTGATGTGGTTCCACTTCTGAACGCCTCAATGCGATTGCTTGTCTTGTTTGTTTTCAGGAGAAGGAGGAGGGGGCGGGTGGTGTTGGGGGTGGGGGTGTTGGTTGTTTTTTTCCCCTTCTTTGCATTTCTGGACTTCAGAGGTAGACAATGCCAACTGAGAACCGCAGAGACGCTGCTGCTTTCTGATCATTTGTGTCTTTGTGTGATTTATGAACGGCCTGGCGCTGTGGCCCGGACTGAGGCATGATGGGATATGGGAGACCGCACATGTTTGGACAGACTTTCCCCGTCAGTCAAGGCGTGGCTGTTTCTACGAGGACATTTCTCGGGTTGCGTGGATATGGATGACGGGCCAGTAGTCAACAGACACTTCCCAAATCCACGTCACTTCAGCCGTTATCTCGCCAGAGCCGGTGTCCGGTCACGCTCCGCCACCTCGCGTTTCATAAAACTCACTTTGACTGTGTCAAAAGTCATCTGGACTTGTGATTCCAGCATCTGGTGGAGTTTTCCACTGGAATCTGGTTAGTGATGGTCAGACACCAGGGATCAGACTGAACTCAGGAACGGTCCTACGTAACATTGAATGGGTTCTGTTGGGGCTGATACTGGCCTCTGTGCGCTCCGGACCGGTTCTACAAAGATCTAGAAGCTCTGACACAATTAACGTCACACTGAGTGAAGCCACAACAAGGTCGGCGTGTTTTGATGTAGACCTCCGGTCTGTGGGTGAGAACCGTACCGGAACTACCGAGCGGGAACGTTCACCACTTCAGCCAAACTCAGTTATTTGCTATGGGACTTCTTTTCCATTGTCCTTTGTTTTTTTAATATTTTTATTAAATACTGACCAAACTATTTCTGACGGAGCTGGTTCATTTGATTTGTCTTTTGAGATCTCAAAGTTGAAAGGTGTCAAAATGTAAAACGAGTTTAATTGCGATTGTTTTGGTGTTTTTGTTTATGTGTTTGCGTTTATCGTGTTGTTAAACAGTGTGCGGACGGTCTCATGCACACGCATGTTGTACATGCAGAGAGCGAAGGGGCGGAGCTAAGTGGGGTTGGGGGGTTGGTTCCTATCTGTGAGCGTTGCGATATGCCAGAGCCTTTACCCACAATCCACCTGGCTGGCTCTCCGCGTGCATGTGTGTGTGTGTGTGTGTGTGTGTGTGTGTGTGTGTGTGTGTGTGTGTGTGTGTGTGTGTGTGTGTGTGTGTGTGTGGTCAGTTGTTACAGCTGCACTTTGGTCAAATTGAAACATTGTGTGTTTCTTTTTTTGGGGGGGGGTCTGATTGATGAATCGCTGTATTGATCGGAGCTCTGCTTCACTCACCATAATTATAGCTCTCTAATGGACCACAACACACACACACACACACACACACACACACACACACACACACAGTCAATAACACAACCTGTAGATGTTTCTGATCATCATTCATGTTTCCTTCCTTCAGTCTCAACCTTATTTCCTTCCTTGATCCTGTTTCCTCTCCTCATGTCCTACTTTCTCTCTTTTATCTCCTCCTTTAGTCCTTGCCTCCTTGTCTCCTCAGCACATCTTTCCTTTCTTCCATTTTTTTCTTTTATTCTCACATGTATTTCACCAATACATTATTGATTCACCTTAAAGTTTCAGAAAAGTGAGAACTTTTGTCCAATCAGATTCTGGGTCTGACGCGGTCCGATTATCATTCTTTTTATTATTAGATTGAAGGTTTAAACAAGCAAATAAATAAACAAACAAACATTTCTGATTGTATGACTGGGACTTTTTCTGTATTTTGGAAACTTTTAACTTCCTAAGCCTCCATTTTTCCCTCTCTAGCCCAGTAAGAATGGATGTCTGGCTCAGATAACACACACACACACACACACACACACACACACACACACACACACACACACACACACACACACACACACACACACACACACACACACTGCAGTACTTTATCTGTTGTGATTTCACTACAATCTGCTGTAGACTCTGCTGCCATTAATCACAGTGTATGTGTGTTTATTGTGTGTATGTGTGTGTGTGTGTGTGTGTGTGTGTGTGTGTGTGTGTGTGTGAGTGTGTGTGTGTGTGTGTGTGTGTGTGTGTGTGTGTGTGTCTGTGTGTGTGTGTGTGTGTGTGTGTGTGTACAGTCTATCCATCCCTCCAATGTATGAATTACCCAGGACTGCAGGAAAAAGAAGAACAAGAGAAGGAAATAGGGAGGAAGAGTCTTTATTTCACACACAAACTCAAGTCTTGTGTTTTCCAGCTGTTGAATCTCTTATCACATCTGATGTTGTAGACACTTTTATCCATGTGGTCATGTGACAGGAACTCTGCACCCTGAAATTCCACATGTGCGCTTCATTGTGCGACCTCACATGACTTAAGACGATAAAAGGGCAGGTGTGTGTTTTAAGGGGTCACAACTGCTGGCTTCTTTTACAGTTACCATGTGACAACCTGTAACTTGAACACCAACACATATCATAGCCTGTCCATGTTTCAGTTTGGCCTGGAACGAGTGGCTCATTCAGTTCTCCAGTCACTGACATTACATTTACATGCCTTCATGGTAATGTCTTTTGGATAATACACCTGCATCATCCTGTTAACCAGACAGTATCAGGCCCAGAGTCCAGAAAGACAGTTCAGACCAGCTATGTGGGATTCTGCAGAACCTCCTCAACCTCAGCCTGAGCCAGGAGAAGGTTCCAGTGCTGTGGAAGACATCCTGCCTTGTTCTAGTACTAGTAATAGATTTCATCCATCTTCTCATAATGACAGTAGACCTGTAGACCTAATGGAGAGCCTTTATTGGCCCACCTGAGTAAGAAACAAGCACCTTCCAGGATCCACTGCAGTTTCCTCACCATCGTGGGGGTGGAGTTGAAGATGCCATCAACGAACCCACAGTCATCTGGACAAAGCAGCATCACTGTGAGAATCATGCTCTTTGAGTTCTCCGGTGGATTTAACCCCATCCAGCCTGCTTGACTACGTGAGAAACTCCAGAAAACATATGTGGACGCCTCCACCATCACCTGGATTACTGACTACCTGACAAACACCACACTTTGTGAGAGCTGAGCGGTTGTGTGACTGACCAGGTGGTCGGCAGCAGAGGAGCACCACAGGGGACTGTACTCTCACCACTCCTCTTCACGCTGAACACCTCAGACTTCCAGTCCAAGTTGGAGACTTGTTATCAGCAGGACAACTCAATCTGTGGTTGTGGGATGTATCGGTGTATCGGTGTGGTAATCATCTCATGTTGAATATTAAGAAGACAAAGGAGATGATTGTGGATTTTAGCAGAGCCAGGAGTAAGTCAAATAGCGATGGAGGTGGTGGAGGAGCATAAAAACCTCTGTTGACCTGGACAACAGACTGGACCGGAGATGCAGCCCTGGTCCTGTTCGTTAGAAAGAACTGAGCAGACTTTACTTCTTAAGGAAGCTTGGGTCCTTCAGCGTTTGCAGTGAGATGTTGAATATCTTCTATAAGTCTGGAGAGTTCAGTCACATCTGCAGTCATTTGTTGGGGAGCAGCATCAGAACCAGTGACTGATAAAGAAGGCTGGTTCTGTTCTGGGGCCTGTTCTGAAACATCTGGAGATGATGTGCGAAGGAGGATACTTCATAAAACAAAGATCATGGACAACCCTGAGCATCCTCGTCACAACACAGTGACTCAGCAACAGAGTCCTCGGTCGAAGGTTCTGCAGAACACAGACCGCTACAGGAGATCCTCCAGACCTCCAGACCTCCAGACCTCCAGACCTCAGCAATAAACCCCCCATAATGACTCTGAAGGATTGTAGATGTTCAAAGTTGCTATGACAACCTTTAGATCCCCAAAGCTGACGGTGCATGCTAATGTTTCATATCAGCACATTTGAGACTTTTCCAGTAGTCGTTGGTGTGACAGTGCCCACCTCTGGGTAGTCTTGAACATCTGGGCCGCCTCATTTCCAAGTAATTGATGACAGCTGATCATTCACCTACATGGTCAGACCTGCAGCAGAGGTCGGCGGTCGTTTATGTTCACGCAAGTTCTCTGACTGGTTTCCAGCTCGGACAGGTCTGCAAGCGTTCTGGAGAGTGATTGTGTGTGTGTGTGTGTGTGTGTGTGTGTGTGTGTGTGTGTGTGTGTGTGTGTGTGCGTGTGTCCCTCCTTTGTTCTGGCAGAAGGTGGCGAGTGGCAGCCGCTCAAAGAAAACACACAGAAGCTCCAAGATGGTTGCCAACACTTTAAGATGGCTGCCAGACGCACTCGTGTACACACAACACTCACAGACCGCCGCTTGGCGAGAGTTTGTGTGGGACTGAAAATGCTAAAACGAGTGCTCAAAAATGTGTGTGTGTGTGTTGGCAGCAGCGGCTGATTGGAGACGACTGGAGGGATTCTGTCTCAGTTCTCAACTCCATCTGCGGGGTGAGAGACACCCACTACCAACAGGAGAGAGAGTCGGGGCGTCCTCTTAAAATGGCGGCGTGTTGGCAGCGGCGGCGTCTCGCCGACACAGAGCCTCGTCTGTTTGTTTGTGTGTTTTATTTTGGATCTGAGCTGACTGACTCGTTCAGAAGACGCGTCAGACACATTTAGCGTTTGTTTGTTTGCTCTGGTTTTTCCTGGTGAGGATTCGGTTTGAGGCCAACCTCGCTGGGTCCTTGTTCGGATCAAAGCCCAGTCCTAATGAGATAGAATTCAAATTCAAAAATACTTTACATACCCCACAGGGACGTTTATCTGTTTTCCCTCCAGAACCAGGTTTCTGGGATCCTGGTTTCAAAGTAGGCTCATGCCAAAGTTAGACTTCCACTGGCTGTGGTGGAGGTTAGGTGTATCCCCCTACAGCCGCAGGACTACAGACTGCTTCTATACTGCTACTGATAATACTGCTATTACTTCGTTGTGGAGGCTGAAGGACTGTGAGGTCACGTGAGAAAGACCACGTGAGTTGTAACCTTTTGGAGAGGCCCCAAGCGTCCATACCTGTGTTTCTTGTTGGAAGTTGTCAGGTTTGGTTAAGTGGAGTTTTTTTAAGGCTGAGGGTGACCCCGAGGCCGGGTTAAGGGATTCTGATTAGGTGAGTAGGAAACCAGGACTGGGATAGGTTTATGGTTGGGGTGTGGTAAAGGTTGAGGTGCAAGGATATGAGGAACACCGTTTTCAAAACTGAAGACAACGAAGTAAAGAAAAGTAGCAGTTCCTCCACTGACCACTAGGTCACCACTTGGTCTAATAGGATCCACAAATACAAGCTCTCCTAGTCCTGGTTTTTGCTTTTTTTTAGTCCTGGTTTTAGCTGTCCTAGTCCTGGTATTAGCGCTCCTAGACCTGGTTTTAGCTGTCCTAGTCCTGGTTTTAGCGCCCCCAAGTCCTGGTTTTAGCACTCCTTGTTCTGGTTTTAGCACTCCTTGTTCTGGTTTTAGCTGTCCTAGTCCTGGTATTAGCGCTCCTAGACCTGGTTTTAGCTGTCCTAGTCCTGGTTTTAGCCCCCCCAAGTCCTGGTTTTAACTATCCTAGTCCTGGTTTTAGCTGACCAAGTCCTTGTTTTAACTGTCCTAGTCCTGGTTTTAACGCTCCTAGTCCTGGTTTTAGCTGTCCCAGTCCTGGTTTCATCTGTCCATTGGACAGTGTGTCCATTAGGACACCTAATTACATTTGTACGGCTCATAAATGCTATATTGCCAAAAGTATTCCCTCACCCGTCCAAATAATGGGAATCAGGTGTTCAAATCTCTTCCGTGGTCACAGGTATAAAATCAAGCACCTCGGCATGCAGACTGTTTTTACAACTATTTATAAAAGAATGAGTCGCTCTCAGGACCTCAGTGAAGTCCAGCGTGGAACTGTGATAGGATGTCACCTGTGCAACAAATCCAGTCCTGACATTTCCTGGCTCCTAAATATTCCACAGTAAACTTTCAGCTGTATTATAAGAAATAAGTGTTTGGGAATTACAGCAACTCAGCCACGAGGTCAGCAGATGATGAGAAGCCCAGTGCGAAGAGTTCACCATTTTTCTGCAGAGTCAGTCACTACAGACCTCCAAACTTCATGTGGCCTTCAGATTAGTTCAAGAACGGTGTTCAGAGAGCTTCATGAATGTGTTTCCATGTCCGAGCAGCTGTATCAAAGCCAAACATCACCAAGTGGAATGCAAAGCGTCTGATGCAGTGGTGTAAAACACGCCGCCACTGGACTCTAGAGCAGTGGAGACACGTTGTCTAGAGGGATGAATTGCGCTTCTCCATCTGTCAACCTGATGGACCAGTCTGGGTTTGGCGGTTGCCAGGACAACGGTACTTGTCTGACTGCATTGTGCCAAGAATAGAGTTTGGTGGAGGGGGCATTATGGTGTGGGGTTGTTGTTCAGGAGCTGGGCTTGGACCCTTAGTTCCAGTGAAAGGAACTCTGAATGCTTCACCAAGACATTTTGGACAATTCCTTGCTCCCAACTTTGTGGGAACAGTTTGGAGCTGGTCCCTTCCTCTTCAACATGACTGTGCACAAAGCAGGTCCATAAAGACCTGGATGACAGAGTCTGGTGTGGATGAACTTGACTGGCCTGCACAGAGTCCTGACCTCAACCCAACAGAACACCTTTGGGATGAATTAGAGCAGAGACTGAGAGTCAGACCTTCTGGTCCAACATCAGTGTGACTTCATAAATGCGCTTCTGGAAGAATGGTCAAACATTCCCATAAACACTCCTAAACCTTGTGGACAGCCTTCCCAGAAGAGTTGAAGCTGTTATAGCTGCAAAGACTGCACCGACGTCATATTGAACCCCATAAGAAATTCTGATTAGAAATGGGATGTCAGTTAAGTTCATATGCGAGTCAAAGCAGGTGAGCCAATGCTTTGGGCCATATAGTGTATGTACATTTAAGAAATGTTTAAATATTACAAAGTAAGTGTGTTATAACCACAAGGTGCAGGATAGTCTTTTTTTCCAGAATTTTCCACAGCAACTAAGTATCGAGGAAAATAACTCTTGACTCAGAAGAAAATTCAGATGACCCAGCTTTCCACCAGCACTTAAACGCACCATATACGCACAAATATTTTTGGCTTCAGAGACGTGAAAAGAGTCTCAAAACCCCTTGTGCTGATCCGTGTGAAAAATGTAGCTTTGTGCGTGTGTATCAGATGATGTGTGCATGCATAGTAACGATTTGTGTGTGTAAGAGGCTTTTTGAATTTGTACTAATTATTTTGTCCATGACGTCGGGTAAGTTAGGGACAAAATGTTCTTTATGGTTTACAAATCATGTTTTACACATACAAGTACACAAAGCTACACACAAACGTTTGTACACATGCACAAGTCAAGCACAACCCACAAATCGAGTGCTACGCACGCACAGATATGTTGAGACGATCTTCTCTCCATAACATTGCTCCAGAAATGATTGCTTCAGTAACCTCATTGCTGATGTCTTTCTTGTTTGGCATTGTGTTAACACACCTGTAATCTTTAGAAAATGTCTGCGTGCATAAAAGTCTGCACACCTGATGGTAATCAGTTCTTTAGGGATGAGGATCAGAACCATTTAGCTGTAACGCTTAAACCTTCTGGCAGCAGAAAGGAGATACTCAAGATTGCCTAAATTATTTTTTTTATTATTATTTTTAGCCTCATTTGTAAAGTAAATAATGTCTTGGAGACTTTTCATTTGAACCTTGAAGTCTTATTCTCATGTGCATGTATGGATTCTGCACCACCCCCAAATCCAGCTTCTCTGTCGGGGGAGGGGTGGGTGCAGACAGTCCGGTCTGCTCCCACGCCTCATTAGCATATTTAATTAACCTGGTGACGGCTGAATAAGGAGAGCAGGGATGATGGGGTGACTTGAGGGGGGGCTAGTGTGTGAATGTGCCCTCCAACACCCATCAGCCCCCCGTCGCCCCCCGCCCCCTGCGGTTGCCGTGGTTTCAGCCCGATGCTCTTTGTTTTAAGCTGCTGAAGCAAACAGGCTCGGTGCACGGCATGAAAACGAGGCTGATAAAGGGGTGGGTGGGGGTCGGAGGGGCCCCCCGCTAACGAAACAGTGTTTAATTGAACTACACAACCCTGTGGTGGTCATGTGTCAGCACAAACGTGTTTATCAAAGCGCTCGCTTGCACCTGACGTGTGAACTTGAGGCTCTAACGTGACGGCTGCAGGCTTCAACTAAGCAAACACTGGCTGCTTTTACTGTTTGTAACTTTTCCGTCTCGTCTTGTTTACAGTTTATCAGACTTACACGCGTACTGTCGTCTTTTTGTCAGGGATGACGCCGAGCTTGCATTGTTAACAAAGCAAAGAGTCATTTTTCCACTTTGACACCAGAACGCTTCCTCGTCCTCCCAGCTGAGTCGTGTGACGTCGGGCCGCGATGGTGACCGTCTAAAGGTGGTGGCGTGTGTTCTTCTGAGGTTGCTGGCCCTGGTGTTGGACGTGTGTTTTGTTTCGATAGATATTGTGGATATGAAGGTTAACGTTGAGTTTTGTTCCCGTTTGTCTGGTCCGTCTGCTCTCCCTGTAGCTTTAAACTTTCACTGTTTTCAGAAATGAAACATCAAAAACTGGAATATTTGGTCAAATCTTATAGAAACAGTTGATCCGTTAACATCCAATTTCACCGGCAGTTTCAGTAAAACTCGACTCCTTCAGGTTGCAGTCACAGTCCTGAGTCACGGCCCTGGCCCCAGGGGGATGATGGGTAATATTTCTTCCCCCTCCACTATTTTATCTGCAGCGCAGCGGATCGATGCCGCTAAATCATCTGCAGGGGCTGCATGGAGGCAGAGAGCATGCTGGGAGAAGAGAGGCTGCTCAGTTTCTCTGTCAGAGGCCTGACGTTTCCCAGAATGCTCGGCCCTCGCTGACCAGGTCCTTGCTGTTTATCGCTGCAAATCAAACCTCCAAGACTGAGGAAAGCGATGGATTCAGCAGAAACGCTGAAAAACCACTTTTACTTTATTAAAAAACGAAAACTTGTGTTTTTTCCGAAAAAGTTGGGAAAATCTGATAAACTTGTATTTTCTTCACAGTAGAGAAATTTAGGTTTAAACTGAGAGATTGTGCTGTGATTAAAAGTAGTGGCTCAATTTTCATTTTCAAGATTCTGAGGAAATCTCTGTAGGCTTGGCCAGAGAAATGATAAATGTTAAAAAAGAAAACGCTGTGTACGTGTAACCAAAAAAAATTTTTAAATCTAGAGGCACATCTAGAATTACTTAGTTTAATTAACAGGTCAGTCACCTGATTGGGTTTATCTTAAAGAGCAGGTCTCAGAAGCCAAGAAAGACAGACATTCACCAGTCTGAAAACAACTGTTTCTATAGATGGTGAAACAATTTCACAATAAATTTCCTCAGGCTTCAACGTGTAAAGACTTTGAATTTCTTTGAATACTATTTCTTCCTGGTACGGGCAGCAGCTTTACCAGTTTTCTGCTTGTTGTTCTCGGTTTGTCACAGTCACAGTCTTGTTCTGACTCATCTCGAAACGTGTTGTTGGCGCAGTTATCAATGATATTATATTTATATAATTATATATGTCTGTTTCTATTGAAGCTGTTGTTGCTGAACTCATCTTTGTTTATCTGTTTTCCCTCCAGAAACCAGCCAATCAGAAAGTCCGAACCAGGCCAGTGAATCGGACATCAAAGAACAGCCAGAGAACGGTGAGAAACACACACACACACACACACACACACACACACACACACACACACACACACACACACACACGCACACACACACACACACACGCACACACACAAACACACACTCACACACACATGCAAATACGCACACACACATGCACACACACACACACACACTCACAAACACACACGCACACACACACACACACACTCACACTCACACACACACACACAGAGGTACTGATACCGTGATATGACTGATACCCAGGGCTGCTTCTGCCTTTTTGCTTTGTTTGTTTAATTTATGACTTAATAAACTTGAAAGTTTTCAAGTTTGTTTGATCAATTTTGAATTAATCTAAAAGGAACATCCTGAAAAAGAATCTTTTTCAGGATGTTCCTTTTAGATTTTTTTTTTTTTAAGCACATCAATTTCTAAATTTTCTTCTTGCAAATTTTCTTGCAAACCTCAGGAGTTCTGACTTCATAAAAGTGCAAAATTTACAAAAAGAAAACTGAGACATTCTGACTTTATACTGTAGAGTTTCAAATTTACAAGGAGTATTTAGGTAATTACATCTTTATACATTTGAAAAAAATTAAATTTGGACTTATGAAAAAGTTTAGAATTTCTGACTATACAAAACTGTAAATTCAGAAGACAAATTTGAAAATTCGCAATTTTGCCAGAGAATTTCACAATTTCCTACATACAAATTTCAAAAAAGCCTAGAAATTCTAATTCTATACACTTTTAAATTTGCAAGACAAATTTCAGAAATTGGTTAATTTATTATTTGCAAGAGAAATTCTGGAAGTATTAATTCCAAAATTGCCAACAGAAATCTCAGTTCTAAATCTGTTATGACTTCATAAATTCACAAATTGCAAAAGAATGTCAGAAATTCTGACATTATACATTAGCAAATTATCAAAAGAATCTAAAAAATCACAGATTTCTAAACCCATAAATTTACGTGAAAATCCTGTCAGTGAAATCTTTAAATGTTGTTATTTAGGAGTTCAGATGAAAACAGCTCAATTTATTTCTCCACTAATTCTTGATATTGAGGCTGATTTTGTAGTTTGGAGCCCCCTGGTGGCTCCAGGGACTCTGTGCATCTGTCTGGATATAAACAGAAACGTCTCTGGTTATTATCCTCAGTGGGAAGCTTTTACTCACTTCACCACCAGTGATTCAACTGGTATTACAGGTTTTACTTGTATTACTGGCAGCAGTGGTACCAGCTGTGATTCTGCTAATTGTTACACTTCAACAGATACTGTTATTTGCTAGAACTCCTTCTTCTACTCACTGTGATGTTTACTGAGATCTACAGGAAGTAGTTCAATGGGGTGAACAGTCCCCTCCTCTTCCTCTTCCTCTTCCTCAGGTCACCTGGGCTTTCAGGACAGCTTCGTCACACCTGGAGTTTTCACGGTGGCCGAGCTCGTACGCGTCTCTCAGAGTAAGTTCCCCTCCTTCTCTGTTACTTTCTGTCAGATTAATGCCGTGATTGGATGTCCTCTCCAGTGAATGTGATGTCATCCTTCACCCACAAACCAGAAGCTGTCTGCCAGTGATACATTTTACAGTCATGTGCACAGTAGGAGTAACAAAGAGATCTAAGGTGAAAGTGAGACTGCATCACGGATGAACCCAGTAATCCCTTCTCGTTGCCATGGTGATGACTTGGCAGACAGATGCATTTACTAGTCCTGGTTTTAGTTTGTCTTGGTTTCAGTTCTACTAGTCCTACTTTCAGGTCTACTAGTCCTAGTTTTAGTTTATCTTGGTTTCAGTTCTACGAGTCCTGGTTTCAGTTCTACTAGTCCTGGTTTTAGTTTGCCTTGGTTTCAGTTCTACTAGTCCTGGTTTCAGTTCTGCTAGTCCTGGTTTTAGTTGGTCTTGGTTTCAGTTCTACTAGTCCTGGTTTCAGGTCTACTAGTCCTGGTTTCAGTTCTGCTAGTCCTGGTTTTAGTTTGTCTTGGTTTCAGTTATAATAGTCCTGGTTTCAGATGTTTCTCAGTAGTAACACTTGAAATGATCAAAATGAATGTAAATTAATAGTAATTAGGATCATAGGTTAGTACAGTGGTTCCCAAACTTTTTTATGATGGGTCCCCTTTTGGTTTATAATAATATTTTTACAACCAGACACCGACATGCACTATATTGACAAAAGTATTTGGTCACCCATCCAAATAATGGGAATCAGGTGTTCCAATCACTTCCACGGCCACAGGTGTACAAAATCAAGCTCCTCGGCATGCAGAATGTTTTTACAACTATTTGTGAAAGAACTGGTCGCTCTCAGGAGCTCAGTGAATTCCAGAACTGTAACAGGATTCCACTGGGGCAATAAAATCCAGTCCTGACATTTCCTGGCTCTTAAATATTCCACAGTCAACTGTCAGCTGTATTATAAGAGCATGGAAGTGTTTGGGAACGACAGCAACTCAGCCACATAGTGGTAGGCCACGTAAACCGACGGAGCAGGTCAGTGGATGCTGAGGTGCATAGTGTGAAGAGGTGACCAATTTTCTGCAGAGTCAATTGCTACAGACCTCAAAACTTCATGTGGCCTTCAGATTAGCTCAAGAACAGTGGTTAGAGAGCTTCATGAATGTGTTTCCATGGTCGAGCAGCTGCATCCAAGACAAACATCACCAAGTACAATGCAAAGCGTCTGATGCAGTAGTGTAAAACACGCCGCCACTGGACTCTAGAGCAGTGGAGACACATTCTCTGGAGTGATGAATGGCACTTCTCCATCTGGCAATCTGATGGATGAGTCTGGGTTTGGTGGTTGCCAGGACAACGGTACTTGTCTGCCTGCATTGTTCCAAGTGTAAAGTTTGGTGGAGGGGGGATTATGGTGTGGGGTTGTTCTTCAGGAGCTGGGCTTGGTCCCTTAGTTCCAGTGAAAGGAACTCTGAATGCTTCAGCATACCAAGACATTTTTGACAATTCCAGCTCCCAACTTTGTGGGAACAGTTTGGAGCTGCCCCTTCCTCTTCCAACATGACTGTGCACAAAGCAGGTCCATGAAGACCTGGATGACAGAGTCTGGTGTGGATGAACTTGACTGGACTGCACAGAGTCCTGAACAGCTAGTTTTGTTATTTCAGGTTTTGTTATTTCTGACCTTACCGATCCTTTTTGAACAATTGATCAAATAAAATTAAATTGCAATAAATTACAGATTTCAATAAAACAAACTACAATCTCTTTTAAGTAACAAAACAACAAACCACATTTACAGTGTAATTATTTCAAGTGTAACAATATTCAACATTAATATCGATACATTAAAATAAAAAGGTGCAAAATGTGTTAAAAACCTGACCAACTCCCCGTCAAACAAGTTTAGTCAAAAACCTGTCTATTGTGCTCCAAGGAGTCAAAAATTCACTGGGGGCCCCTCCAACCAATTAATCAACCTTATTAAGTAAATAATCTTACACTAATAAAAAATGTGAAAGATTTAAATTTGGACATGTGTGTTGTTTCAAAATAAACAATGAAAACTACTGGAACACAAAACAATTATTTCCAAGCGTGCACCTTTGTTGCACTTTTTCTAAATTTTTTTGGTTAGTTCATTTTTAGCTTTAAAGTAAAGTTTGACTGGACAGTTTGACTTGACATACTTTTTTTTCAGCCTACTGAAAACAAGTGACTTGCAGGTGTCTTTACTGTGACCCTCAGCAGGACGGACTCAGCTGCTCTGAGATCAATGAGCTTATTTATTATCTGCACTACTTACCATTTTTTAGTGTTCTTGTTTTGGCTCCACCTGTTTTCTGGAAGGGCCAAACTCCACCTTGGTAACCACTCGGTTAGTATAAGCTAGATCAGCAAAGCTAAAATGGTTAACCTGTAGTAACTGCTCAGGTGGGCGTGTTCCAGTCGTCTTTCAGGTAACCAAAAAATGGACACGCCTCCTTTGATGTCCATGTGACATCAAAGGAGGCGTGTCCATTTTTTTTACTGTGATAGATTCAGTTATCTGGAGAGCGGTGGTGGGGAGACGCAGCATTACGATAGAAAGTAAAGTGGTTCATTTTAATGCTTGAGCCAAGCTCCACCTGTTGGTTTGTAAACATAATTCAAGTTTGCAGCTGGAAAGAACTTCAGATGTTGTAATGAGCCTCTGACTTCACACACGCACGCACACATTCAAAACAGCTTGGACTGTGAATGCGCGGAGGTGAACAGGAAGTGTGTGTGTGTGGTCGATCACTGTTTGATCAGTGTATGTGTGTGTGCTGACAGGCACTTTACATCTCCTATTGTTAGCAGTGGGCGATCGACAGACTCATATAGATCCACTGCGCTTTATCACTCTCTCTCTCCTGCACGTTGGCACTTTTTAAAGGTCAGCCTGCCCCCCCAACCCCCTGCTTGTCCTTTCTTTGTCGTACGTCCATCTCGGCTCCCTCTCCTTGGTGAGATTTCCTCGTTCTTCGATGGTCCTCACTCCTGTAGAAGACTGATCATCATGCTATGAACAGTGATGTGAACATCCTTTATACCACTAAATGTCCCATATTGTGCTTTTCCTTGCCTTCAGATGATAGAATGCAGTGGGCCACTACAGTAGTCACAGGATTTACTTAGTCCACACCCAAACCTGGAAGACCCTTAAACACATTTTTAATCACATGCATAAATAAGACACTCAGTTTTATCCCTATAAAGACCATTTCCACCTAAACGAAGCACAGTTACACACAGCTAAAAACAGAACAAAAACAAAGAAAACAGAGCTCAAAAAGCGAAAAACAAAGAAAACAGAGCTAAAAATGGTAAGAACAGAAAACAGAACTAAAACAGCTAAAAACAAAGAAAACAGAGCTAAACTTGCTAAAAAACAAAACTAAAAGCTACAAACAAAGAAAACAGAGCTAAAAATGCTAAGAATAGAAAACAGAACTAAAACAGCTAAAAACAAAGAAAACAGAGCTAAAAATGCTAAGAATAGAAAACAGAACTAAAACAGCTAAAAACAAAGAAAAGAGTGAAAAAAATGCTAAAAACAGAACTAAAACAGCTAAAAACAAAGAAAACTCCTAAAAATGCTAAAAACAGACCTTAAAAAAAACAGCTAAAAACAAAGAAAACTCCTAAAAATGCTAAGAACACAAAACAGAGCTAAAACAGCTAAAGACAGAACTGGTGACCAGCTGCTACATGCTACACACTAGTGAAATGTCAAACAGGCCACACTGCTAAGTATTGATGGAAGCAGTGTTGCATCACTAATAAACAACAGTGTTTGTCTGATTTAACCTGAATAAAATTTAAAAAAAAATTAATAAAATTAGCTGAGTATTCCTTTTGTTGACGCTAGTAGCAGCCATGTGGGACGAAGTCAGGGTAGGTGAGGATTCTACGACTACAACTTAGACGAGTTAGTCACATTCTGGTTGAAACCTCTAAGAATAGAGTATAAATGGAACAAATTACAAGACTCCACCACATGAAACAGTGTGAAGATGACCACGTCCTACATTTCAACTCTGTTTTTGATGTTCCACCATCTGAATGCAGATTCCAGTAGAAAACTCCCCTTTCTTTGAGTTTCAACTCAAAATCGTTTTTGATTGTTTCTGTTCGTGGAACAAAATTGTTACTTGGATTGATTGCATCATGCCTGCAGTGATGAATATTTCTGAACTTCCTGTTGATGCTATTTGCTGTTGAAGATTCCTTAGAGGTGTCCATCATCCTGATCCGTCAATGTTCCTAAAATATGTCCCAGTACAAGCTCCGACTGTTCACCAACTGTTCCACATGAGGGACCTAGAACATACTGAAGAGGACACTGATACAAACCTGAAACTGCTCTGTTTGAAAGGAATGAATACATTTATATCAAATAAAATAAGTTTAATAGTTTTGTTCTGGAAAGACTTCAAAGACAAAAGTATTATTAAACGTAGCCGAAGTCTGGGCCCCGGATATCCCAGTTGGTTGAGCGGGCGCACCATATACGGAGGTTATCGACCTCATGCAGCGGCGCAGGTTCAAGTCCTGGCCTGTGGCTCTTTACTGAATGTCTTCCCCCTTTCTCCACCCAAGTTTTCTGTCTAGCCATGTTCATAATAAAGGCCACGAGAGCCACAATCTCTTTAAAATAGATGAGCAAAGGTCCGTCTGAATATTCTTCAGAAACCTCTTAAAAACTCTCCGTTACACAACAGGAACATCAGCTGTCGTTGCTCCAAACAGATATGAGCTAACACTAATGAAATAACTAAATGTTCCACACCAGCAAACATCTGAAACATCTGAAACATCTGCTGCCATAGAGGTCTGCACACCTGCTGATGATCACTTCATTAATGATAATGATCAGCAGCATCTGGCTGAAACTCTTAAATCCTCTGAAAGCTGTAACGGAGTACTCAGGATATTATTATTCTTTTTTTTTATCAATTAATTTGATGGCAAGTGATGGCACAATGTAAAGAAATACATGTTGCTCTTCTGACGTTGTATTTGGTTGATACTGAGACCCACATCAGATTACTTTTATTGTGTTAAAATAACAGAAAAAAGAGTGATACGTACTTTGGAACCTGACTCTGTTTGTGTGCGTGTGTGTGTGCGTGCGTGCGTGCGTGTGCTCGTGCGCTCGTGTGTTGGGGTGGGGTTGGGGTGTGTATTATAATGCAATGGAAATGCTGAAGTTTCCAGAATCTTCCACATTATTTAATATCTGTAATGTGAGCTACGTGAAGAATGAGAAACGTTTCTGTCTCACAGTTCAGACAGATACAAATGTATTCACAAACACACACATTCTTTCTTTGTGTGTGTGTGCATGTGTGTGTGAGGGGGATCTAAATGTGTGTCTTGTGTTGGTCAGCAGATTTACAGCGATGCGTCTCTGGAAGAATCACTTATAGATTAGAGTGCAGGAGTGTGTGTGTGTGTGTGTGTGTGTGTGTGTGTGTGTGTGTGTGTGTGTGTGTGTGTGTGTGTGTGTGTGTGTGTGTGTGTGTGTGTGTGTGTGTGTGAGAGAGAGAGAGACTAGGCTGCAGTCCTCAGAGTCTTCAGAGAACCTGTTAGACTTGACTGAAGGTGGAAGCAGCATGCTTGGTGGCATCTCCAGCTTCTGTCTGGAGATGCCAAAACACCTCCAGGGGAACGGCGTTTTGAGCCTTTAAGATGACCTGTGGTGATGCATTTATAGATCTGGTAGAACGATGAATAAATAAAGATTTAAACTTCGCTGAGCTGGCGTGATGCTGTTATAATGTCTATGAAAGTCCATGAAACAAACTGAATTCTGGAATATTCTAAACTTGAAATTTTACAAACGTGAACTCATTTTATAATAAATATAAATAGATTTAAATATAAATTTTGATTTTAAAAAAATGTAAATGTTAAATAAAAAATCTTGGAAATAATGACAAATCAAGGAGTGAGCTAACCTCACTAAAACTGAGAGATGCAGCACGACATTAGGAGCTGTGCCGCGTGGAAGGGGGCAGCATTTTATGAAAAATGGTAAATTAAAAACAAAGAAAAATAAAAAAGTGACTTGTAACTGAAACTTTACAAATTTAAAAACATAAATTTGAATGACCTTACAAAACTCTTTGCAAACAGAACAATATTCTGAAACTGAGAGTCGACTGTGTGAATCTGAAGAAAATATTAAATGTGGTAATATAAAATTTATTAACATAGGAAAATAAACTTTTTAAATGTTTTAGCATAAACTTTATGAATACAACTACAACTTTATAAATGTAGCAACATAAACTTTATAAACAGCAATATAAACTTTATGAAAGTAGAAGTATAAATATTTAGAAAAGTACCAACATAAACTTTATAAATGTTGCAACATAAACGTTTTTAACATTAACTGTATATATAGAGAAATAAACATTATAAAGATATCAGCATAAACTTGTGAAAGATAGCAACATAAACATTAGAAACATAAAAATTTTAACTTTAATTATATAATAAATAATAATATAGACTTTTCAAAATGTAGCAACATATAACCTGCAAAATTCAAATCGTTTCAGGTTTAAAGCATCAGTATGTTTCAGGTATAAAGCATCAGTACGTTTCGGGTATAAAGCATCAGTACGTTTCAGGTATAAAGCATCAGTACGTTTCGGGTATAAAGCATCCGTATGTTTCAGGTATAAAGCATCAGTACGTTTCAGGTATAAAGCATCCGTATGTTTCAGATTTAAAGCATCAATACGTTTCAGGTTTAAAGCATCAGTACGTTTTAGGTATAAAGTATCAGTACATTTAAGGTATAAAGCATCCGTATGTTTCAGATTTAAAGCATCCGTATGTTTCAGGTTTAAAGCATCAATATGTTTTAGGTATAAAGCATCAGTACGTTTTAGGTATAAAGCATCCGTACGTTTCAGGTTTAAAGCATCAGTACGTTTCAGGATTAAAGCATCAGTACATTTCAGGTATAAAGCATCAATATGTTTCAGGTATAAAGCATCAGTACGTTTCAGGTATAAAGCATCAGTACGTTTCGGGTATAAAGCATCAGTACGTTTCAGGTATAAAACATCAATACGTTTCAGGTTTAAAGCATCCGTATGTTTCAGGTATAAAGCATCAGTACGTTTTGGTTTAAAGCATCAGTACATTTCAGGTATAAAGCATCAGTACGTTTCAGGTTTAAACCATCAGTATGTTTCAGGTATAAAGCATCCGTATGTTTCAGATTTAAAGCATCAGTACGTTTCAGGTTTAAAGCATCAGTACGTTTCAGGTATAAAGCATCAGTACATTTCAGGTATAAAGCATCCGTATGTTTCAGATTTAAAGCATCCGTATGTTTCAGGTATAAAGCATCAGTACGTTTCAGGTTTAAAGCATCAATATGTTTTAGGTATAAAGCATCAATACGTTTCAGGTATAAAGCATCAGTACGTTTCAGGTTTAAAGCATCAGTACGTTTCAGGATTAAAGCATCAGTACGTTTCAGGTATAAAGCATCAATAAGTTTCAGGTATAAAGCATCAGTACTTTTCAGGTATAAAGCATTAGTACATTTCAGATTTAAAGCATCAATACGTTTCGGGTATAAAGCATCAGTACATTTCGGGTGTAAAGCATCCGTATGTTTCAGATTTAAAGCATCAGTACGTTTCAGGTATAAAGCATCAATACGTTTCAGATTTAAAGCATCAATACGTTTCAGATATAAAGCATCAATATGTTTCAGGTATAAAGCATCAATATGTTTCAGGTATAAAGCATCAGTACGTTTCAGGTATAAAGCATCAGTACGTTTCAGGTATAAAGCATCAATACGTTTCAGGTTTAAAGCATCAGTACATTTCAGGTATAAAGCATCAGTACATTTCAGGTATAAAGCATCAGTACGTTTCGGGTTTAAACCATCAGTATGTTTCAGGTATAAAGCATCCGTATGTTTCAGATTTAAAGCATCAGTACGTTTCAGGTTTAAAGCATCAGTACGTTTCAGGTATAAAGCATCAGTACATTTCAGGTATAAAGCATCCGTATGTTTCAGATTTAAAGCATCCGTATGTTTCAGGTATAAAGCATCAGTACGTTTCAGGTTTAAAGCATCAATATGTTTTAGGTATAAAGCATCAATACGTTTCAGGTATAAAGCATCAGTACGTTTCAGGTATAAAGCATCAGTACGTTTCAGGTATAAAGCATCAATACGTTTCAGGTTTAAAGCATCAGTACGTTTCAGGTATAAAGCATCAGTACATTTCAGGTATAAAGCATCCGTATGTTTCAGATTTAAAGCATCCGTATGTTTCAGGTATAAAGCATCAATACGTTTCAGGTTTAAAGCATAAGTACATTGCTTCATGGAGATTTAGAGCCTCATTAATTTAACGTGAAATCCTAAATGATATTTATGATGCAGGAGTTGCAACACGTCAGCAGTATATGATGCCATCAGAGCCAGAAGGGAACAAATCGATCCATCCATGAAGTTATTCATTTCGTGCTTCTTTCATTTCTGAAGAATAAACATAATAGTATTATGTCACATGGTTGTGGAGGAATTCCGGTTTGTTCTTCGGTATAACAGCTTCACTTCAGTGAGGTTCTTGAAGGACTCTGAAGGCCCCACCACAACATTTCAGTTAAGGTCGAGGTCTGGACTTACTATCCCTCCACCACTCTCCTTGACAGTGTGTGTAAGGGTTTCTGCTAAAATGCTGTATTAGGTTTCTTTCAAAAGAGCTCAAAATTGTTTGAAAGTGGTTTTGCAACCCTTTCCAGCGCTGTGTGTAGGTTCTCCAAGACCATTGCTAATGTCTTTCCCTCTGCATTATGTAAACACACACATGAATATTGCTGATGATCTGTTCACCAATTACTGGTGATTGACAGCACCTGACTGGAACTCAAATCCACGGGAAGCTGACAGGTTGTACTTAGGATTTCCCAAGTTTTCCTTTCATGCCACAGTGTTATCACGCGACTGTAAAGCTCTGACATAAAACGTGTAATCTGGTTTGTTAATGTTCACATTGCTGCTTCCTGACCTCACAGTTCCTGATCGTTTCCTTACCTGAGTTCAGTTTAGGTGTCTCACCTGTGTCAGACACAGAAACCTTTAATTGTGTGAACAATGCAAAGAAAAAATCATTTGTCTTTCAGTTCCTCTTTGAACAGAGTGAAAACACACACACACACACAAACATAGCGGTCTGCAGGGGTGACTGAAGCCTACAGCTCACCAGAAGATGAGATGGGGTGGGGAGGGGGTGGGGGCTATTGAACAGTGCATGCACACACACACACACACACGCAGCGGGTGACCTTGGCGTTGTGCAGCTATTACACAATTCACTGCCAGGCCAATCGAATCTCTCTCTTTCGATCAATATCCTATTAAAGCAGCACAAAAACACCAAGTGTGTGTGTGAGTGTGTGTGAATGTGTCGCAAAGTGTTTGAGTGTTGCATCAGTGTGTTAGTATGTATTTGTGTGTGTGTGTTTAGCAAGTGTGTTGGTGTTTAAATCAGCTTGTCTTAGCATGTAGCGTTTATTGTTGTAGGTTAGCATGTAGCTCATTTCACGCAGCGTTAGCATGTAAGTCAGTGTAGCTTAGTCTGTCTTAGCATGTAGCTTATTATGTTAGTGTGTGTTAGCGTGCATTAAAATACATCCTAAGGTACATGCTACATGCGTGTAATTTAGTCTTTAATTTAGTGCTAGCATGTTTTCACCGTGTGTTAGCATGTAGCTTAGCGTAGTTACGTCTGTGTTGGGATGTATTTTAGTAAGTGTGTAGCTCATGAGGATCGTAGTGTTTAAATCAGTGTCACAACTTCTGTGTTTTGTAGCTGAGTGTATTTTAGTGTTTGATAGCTTGTAGCTCAGTTTAGCATGTGTGTATTAGCAAGTTTTTCAATTATAAGGGTGTGAAACCTAGTGTTAAAAATGTCATTTAGTTTGTGTCAACCTGTAGCTTATGTTCGTGTGTCAGTGCGTTATTAAGCAGGGTAGCGGGTGGTTTAGCATGTAGCTCAGCGCAGCATGCCTGGGTCATTTGTGCAGACTGAATTCCGAGTTAGCCCTCCTTCTTCTCCGTCACTCTCCGCCAGCCCTCCTTCTTCTCCGTCACTCTCCGCCAGCCCTCATTCTTCTTCATCTCTGTCTCTGTGGAGCTTCCAACCTGTTTCTTGATTAGACAGCAGAATAAAACCATGTTGAATTTCTTCTAGACCTGAAGCAGACTGACGCTTTACAAACATCTGAGTGTAGCTCCCCTGCAGACTGACATCACAGTAAATGTTCAACAAAACAAGGCTCCACGGACAGTTACAAAAATATTGAATAAAATAAAATAGAAAAGAATATAGAGTTACAATTAGTTGTCAAGTTAATTATAAGGGTTAAAAAACAAGGATGTTAAAATAAATCAAAACTAGTGACATCTTGAACAAGCTTTTGCTTTAAGAATAAGAGTTATTTAAAGATTTCTGAACCCTGAGCTGCAGGCGTGCTTCTTGAATACAATGTCATAAATAAATGATTTTACCACAAACGGTTTGTTTTTTGTGGCGGGTCAGAGAGCGTATCGTCAGCCAGTGTTGAGATCATCCAGATCTCAGATGTCATGGTTTTATGTTGGAGAGCTGCTCGGAACTCCAAATGTTCTGGGGGAATTTAGCAAAAAACAAAAGGTCCATATCCTTAGAAGCAACATCGGAGAAACAAGAAAAATATGCCTTTGCACTGATGTAGAATTAATTTAGGTTGCTGAGAAAGTGTGGTTGTGAAAGACGTTTGAAACAGAAATTAACCCTTTAATGCCTGTCATACCAAAGAACACAAAAAAGATTTAATTATAAGTATTAATTATATATTGGAATAAAAATCGCTTCCAATTTCGTATTTAGCAATTTTTTCATAATTATTTCTCATATCATTATATATAATTTAGGTGAGTTAAGTTTATGTATTTTTATTTTGTGATTTTATTTATGTATATTTTTTTGGTTTGTATCCCCCCCACACACACACAATTATTGGGGTCGTACAAAGGTCTCAGAAATTCATGTATAAAATATGATACATCCGGCTTCCAGGGCTAACCACCCAGTTATTTTACAATGTTTAGAGAGGGTGACCTCATCACACTCGCTGTCCCAAAGAACTTAAACCCAGTCAACAGCCAGATCCAGTATATCGCTCTGCTGGTGCCTGTTTCAGCTCTGGCAGCACTCGATTCCAATGTTGTGTTGGTGGTGACGTCGGAATTGACAATGTTTGGAAGATTTTATCAGAATGAATATAGTTAAGTTAATTAGTGTCAGGGGGGTCTACCGGAGTCTATACTGGCGAGAGGCAGGGACCTGGAGAGGTCACCAGTCTATCACAGGTCCACATACAAAGACAAACAACCGTGCACGCTCACACTCACACCTACGAGTAAATTAGAAGTATCAATTAACCTAACATGCAAGTTTTTGGACTGTGGGAGGAAGCCGGAGTACCCGGAGGGAACCCACGCAAGCACAGGGAGAACATGCAAACCACACAGAAAGACCCACCGGGCCGGGAATCGAACCAGGAACCTTCTTGCTGTGAGGGAACAGTGCTGAGCACCGTGCTGCGAAATAAGTAAAATAAAAGTATCAAATAAAATACCTAGCTTGTTGTAATTTAGCTAAGGTGGGTGTGGTCCAACAAATTGGAGGGAGCGTTCGTTCCGCCCATTTCTCCATTTTTGGATTCACTGGGGATGGGCGGAGTCAGCTCCTACCAAGATGGCACCTCTCTCAGTTTCCATAGAAAACTTCAAATTGACCTTCAGAAACAGAACTTTTTGGGACTTAAGGCGTGTTAAAGCGACTGCTGTCTACGAGTGTTGGGGGATTTTTTTTAGACATCGGAGTAAAAGGATTTCTATTGATCCATGGAGGTCACTGTGTAGTCTGGAGGGATTTGAGAGAAAACTGTCAGGCTGATCACAATGAAAGTCACATTGGGCAAAAGAAGACAAAAAAGCTTACATTTCGATGTATAATTTGTGTATGTGAAGAAGAAGATATAGGTGTACAACACATTTTCAAGTTATTTCACAGACTTAGTGTATGACAATAAAAACATTTCAATAAAAAAAAATCACTTTAACTGTGATTTATTGAAGACCATAAACCTGATCAAAGTGTGTATACGATGTCTTGTGACGTGTTTAAAGTTGAGGTGATGTTTATTCGGTGAACTGTTCCAGAGTTGTAGCGCTGGCTTTTGTTCCCTGCTTTAACCAAACCCACTTGTTTCCTAGGGAACTTTTTTTTGTTTGTTTGGGGGTTTTTTTTGGTGAACATAGTAAATACATTGCTACCAAATGTGATGGTACGCTGCTGGCGATGAAACTGCTCATTTTATGTGCTTTTTGTTGACTTTTACTCAGAGCAGTGGGCAATAAAGAAGAATAAATACAGAAAATAGTGACGCGATGTGATGAACGGTTTGGAATAACTTCACAATCTTCAAAGCATCAAAACAGCCAGGTCCTTCACTGTTTTTGGCTCCCTGGAAACATTTTCTTCATTATTTTGCAGCAACTTTTTTCAGGATCTTTTGTATTTATTTGTGTTGTATTTTGTAAAAAGTTTCTCATATGCAGCACATTGTTGTTTTCTTAATCTACAGTGTGTTGAACCCTCACAGCTGCTGTAGATCTTCTACATATAGTTGATATAATGACAGAATATGCTCTCTCACACACACACACACACACACACACACACACACACACACACACACACACTTTCAAAGAGATACAGAGGCAGATGACCCACTTGGCACGCTGTTCTACCTCCGTCTGTCACACACACTCTGCGATGCAGGGATGAAAAGATGAATAAACCTCCTTCCTCCTGCCCTCTGTTGCCCTGGGCAACACACACACACACACACACACACACATACGTACACACACACACACACACACACACCTGGAGGTATGCCAACACCAGATGGGCACCGCAGCACAAATGGCACTGAGATGTTTGGCAATTTTAATAATAATCATCATCATAATAAAAGTGTTACAAAGAGCTCTGAAACAACAAATGAGAAGATGCAGCTGTGAGTTATCAGATCTGTTATCAGAGTGGAGCGTCGCTGCTGCTCAAAGACACGGCATGGTACTCTCATCAGGACTGTTTCTAGACGTTTGGGGCTCTGAGCCAGATCCAGTTTGGGAACATGAATCTGTCCCACTTTAAGGAGAAAACAGGACAGATTTGTGAATCTTTAAAATCAAGTGGATCTAGTGAAATTAATCTAGTTATGTAATATAAATGTTGGTGAATAGCACAATGTATACAGAAGCCATTGACGGAAAAATAATGTTGTGTGGTGGAAGAAGGAGAAAAATTTCTTAGAAAAAATAAAATAAAAAAATAAATAAAATAAGCTGTACAGCTCAGGAATAGTTCAGTGAATTCAAAACATGGACAAGTGGCAACTTTACCTCGGTTACCAAAGCCACCTTAACTCATTTACCACAGCCACCTTCCTCAGTAACCACAGCCACCTTCCTCAGTAACCACAGCCACCTTACCTCAGTTACCACAGCCACCTTCCTCAGTAACCACAGCCACCTTCCTCAGTTACCACAGCCACCTTCCTCAGTAACCACAGCCACCTTCCTCAGTTACCACAGCCACCTTAACTCAGTTACCACAGCCACCTTACCTCAGTTACCACAGTCACCTTACTCAGTAACCACAGCCAACTTACCTTGATTATGACAGCCACCTTACCTGAGTTACAACAACCACCTTACCTCAGTTACCACAGCCACCTTACCTCAGTAACCACAGCCACCTTACCTCAGTAACCACAGCCACGTTACTCAGTAACCACAGCCACCTTACCTCCGTTACCACAGCCACCTTACATAGTAACCACAGCCATCTTACCACGGTTACGACAGCCACCTTACCTCAGTAACCACAGCCACCTTACTCAGTAACCACAGCCACCTTACTCAGTAACCACAGCCACCTTACTTCAGTTACCACAGCCACCTTACATAGTAACCACACCCACCTTACCTCAGTAGCCACCGCCACCTTACATAGTAACCACAGCCACCTTACCTCGGTTACGACAGCCACCTTACCTCAGTAACCACAGCCACCTTACTCAGTAACCACAGCCACCTTACCTCAGTAACCACAGCCAACTTACATACTAACCACAGCCACCTTACCTCAGTAACCACAGCCACCTTACATAGTAACCACAGCCATCTTACCACGGTTACGACAGCCACCTTACCTCAGTTACCACAGCCACCTTACCTCAGTAACCACAGCCACCTCCCTGAAGTAACCAGACCCACCTTACTGCAGTAACCACACCCACTTTCCCTCATTTGCCACAAACTAATTATTTTAGCTAACACCTGACACATGAAGATGTGTAAACGCTAGTACAGCTTAGTTTGAGGACTGGAGTTTGACAAGATCTTTCTAAGCTTTGATTATTGCATTGTCCACAGAAACAACCCCAGACCTCCATCCCTCCACCACCATGCTTGGCAGTAGGTATGAGGTGTTTCTGTTGAAATGCTATATTTGGTTTTCTCCAAACATGCTTTTGGACATTAAGACCAAACAATTACACCTTGGCCTCATCTGTCTGTTGCTGATATTTTTTCCTCTAGCGGTTGTGTTAACAGACACCTGAATGCTCCAGACCAGCCAACTTCCAGAGCTGTTGCAGTGTTGTTCAGACTGTGTTTGAGCGTCTCTGTGCGCGTGCATGTTATCTCTTCAGGCCACAGTGATAGATGGATCGAGCTCACGGTGCTGAGCTCAGCAGAAAACTCCCACCAGCTCCTGTCAGTCCTCCTCCTCCTCCTTTCATCCCATCACGCCATCGTGCTCTCTGTCAATAAAGCAATGAAGACGAGGGAGGGGGTTTGGAGGCCAGGGGATAGACGGATGTTCGGGTTTGAGGCTGATTGCTGCCTTTGTTCAGAAGGCTTCTTCAGCTGAAGCGCCTAAAAAAACACAGATCTGTCCACTTGAGATGTAAAGTTCTTGCAGGGCTTTGTTGACGAGGTGAGGGAGAGTGAGGGAGAGGATAAAGACAGGGATTCTTTTTTAGTTCATCAGTTTATTAGGAGACTGGCCACATGATTTGTGGATATTTATTAATCTGTTGCACTTTAAGAAGAAAATAAGTTAGATTTGAGAATCTAAAGGTCAAATGTAAGTTGAAATAAATAAACCTGGCTAACGTCAGTGTTGCTGCTGGCGTAGGAGCGTTATTTCTGGAAGGTGACGTTGACCAGAACATTCCATGAAACACACCTAGAAGTTTGAATTTGTAAATTCTGGAAAAAGAAATGTGAAAAGGGGTTAATTAATTCTGGTAGCTATTTGCAAGAAAGAATGACTGTATGAACTCGCAAATTTTAAAGGAAAACAAAGATGAGAAATTGTGACTATTAACTTAGAAATGTGTCACAAAAATTTTAATTCTGCAATAAACTTGTGGAAAAATAAATTGTGGCTTTATAAAGGTACAATTTCAAGAGAAAAATCTGAAAATCTCTTCAGGAAAGATTTGTGCAACGTCACTAACACACTGTCAGGACTTTATTTGCAGAAATATTCTGTAGCTGCTGTAGATGGTCCACCCCGGTCCATCAACTACACATACTGTTCATATCCTATTCCCCAGGGAAACAGTTTATCAACTGATATGATCTATCTTCTTCTTGAAGTACACAAAATTCCTGAAGTCTGTTTGTTCATGCCCTCTTCCTGTCTTTCAGCACCCATCGCAGCAGGAACCGGCCCAAACTTCTCCCTTGCCGACCTGGACAGCTCCTCCTACTACAGCATGAGTCCAGGAGCCATGAGGAGACCTCTCCCCAGCACCTCCTCCTCTAGGTACGCGCATGCTCACAGCTCACCTGTTTCCGCTCACACATCAACAGTGTGATGTCATCACTCTGTGGGAGGAGTCATTCGGAAACATCAGCTGACTGAATTCTGGTCGTAGTGCCACCAGCTGATGGTGTCACACATTCATTTTCCCTGAAGACAACATTTTTGCTACCTTTAACTTGTTTAACATTAGAATTTTACTGGAGCTAGTTAACTTAAACTTAATGTGACATAAATATCAGGTTTAATGTAGCCAACTACCTTCACTTTAAATTCTTAAAATTACAATTGAACTCGATAAAACTAGCTTCAACTTACATTGAATTGATTAATATTACAAGTTTTCAATTCAATTAAATTTTATTTATATAGCATCTATTACAACACAAGTTGTCTCTAGGATCTTTCCAGAGATCCAGAACATGACCCCCGAGCAATTATTACATAAACAACAGCAGGAAAAAACTTCCCTTTAAGAGGGAAGAAACCTGGATCAGGACCTGGATTATAAGGGGGACCCTCCTGCTGAAGACCAGCCGGGTAGAGCAGGAAGAACAGAGAGAAGAGAGACACAGACACACTGTCACATGTACAAGACAGGAAACAATAGTACAATTATCCATCAGCAGCATGTTTATATGACTGATACCTGGTTAGTTGGTGGACTACAGAGACGACTATGTAGACAGGTGTAGACAGCAGACACTGGGATGGTCAGAGGGTGGGACTGCAGGTCAGGATGCAGCTCCTGAGGTTCTGGTCTGCAAACATGTACAGAAGAGAAAAAGAGGAGACAGACCAGCACAACAAACTACAAGAACAATGGACCACAATTGTCATTATGAGATACTTCTTATTAATAACTGAGGATTGAGCTGAAGAAGGGAAAGAGAAACAGAGGAGGTGAGGGGCACCAGTCAGTGGATCATGTTGGGGTCCCCCTGCAGCAGGTCTACAGCAGCAGATCCAGGATGAAGCTGTGTTGAAGACCAGCTGCTCTAGTCTGGTCCTGCAGCTGCAGCTGTGACTACTGGTCCTGACACACTAAAGTTTACACCAACTAGATGTTTTATTAAACAGAAATGTTTGAAGTTTGGTTTTAAAGGTGGAGGTGGTGTCAGCCTCCTTCACCCAAACTGGAAGTTGGTTCCATAGTGATGGTTCCTGATAACAGAAGACGCGTCCTCCAAATCTACATTTGGATACTTTAGGAACTACGAGTAAACCTGCACTCTGAGAACGGAGAGCTCTATTGAGAACATAAGGAACTATCAGATCTTGGAGATAACAAGGACTTTATACACAAGTAACAAAATTTTGAATTGGATTCTAAGTTTTACGGGGAGCGTATCATCAGCATAACAATTACAATTAATGCCGTGGTTCTGGATAATACTTCCTACGGGCTGCATGTATAAACTGAACAAGATTGGCCCCAGCACTGAACCCTGCGGGACACAGGGTTCAGTACTAGGGCTAGATCAGAGTATTTGCAGGTTAACATTAGTTAACATTAGTAGAATCAGCTATGTCATAGGTGGGCGTGTTTGGTCCGCCCCTTTTTTATCACGGCTGTTTTTGGATTGATGGTCCTGGTTTTGGCCCTGGTTGTTGCTGTTGTTTTGACTCTTGATTCTCTGAAGTGAGGTTCACTGAACACTGAAGTCTTTTCGAAGAAGGAGCATCCTCTCAGCTCTGCCTTCTGCTTGATATTCCTCCACACAAACTGATGCTCCAGGGTTTGCCCTGACTCCTTCTTTTGAATCGATGCGGTCGCAGGAGTCGTCTGTCTGTCTACTGAGATACCTGCCCTGGAGCACACACACACTCAGTCTGGGTGGGGGGGTTGTCCTCTCTGACTGCACACCCCCCCAGAGACCGCCCACACACTCAAACAGAGCCCTGCGAGGCAGTGAAACGGATTTTTATGGAAATATTGAAGCCTTAACTGACGACACAGTCCCTTCATTCATACAAACACAACTCCTTCTATCTCAGATGAACAAAACATAACATGTTTCACAATGACAGCATTTATCGTAGGCAATCCTAAGTAACTCCTCATTGCCGCCACAGGATTTAAGAGTTGCTGCAAGGTCCTGCTAATCTTTATCAGGTTTGCAGACTTCAAAAAATGCAGAGGTTTTAGCAGTTTGTAGGTCTTGAACAATAAGTTATGTTTCACAAAATGCCAAAAGGGAGAGACATCAGTAATTGTCTTAGAGAGGCACAACCAAGCGTCACAAAACAAACTCTGAATGAATCAGCAGTCTTCTGGACCAATCTCCTATGAAGAAATGAGACCAAAATAGAGTTCTTTGGTTTTAATGTCCAGAACCATGTTTGGAAAAAAACTAACACAGCATTTCAGCAGAAACCTCATGCCCACTGTCACTTCAATTCAGTTCAATTCATCAATACTTTATTAATTGTTGATCAAGCATCCCCTGATGTAGGAGACAATGATGGAGCAGCAGCAAGATCCATGACTGAGGTGGAAGATGACACAGTTGAGGTGTGACAAGAAGACTGTGGGTCAGGGAGGTCTGTTTGGCTGGAGGTAGGAGAGGAGGAAGCTGGGATTGTTTCTGAACTGAAGCTGTTGAGGAATGTGTTCAGTTCACTGACTCGGTCCAGACTTCCATTTTTCTGGTCCTTCTGCTTCACATCTGTGATCTTCTTCATCCCTGACCACACATGTTCCACGTTGTTCTGCTGGATCTTGTTCTCCAGGTTCCTCCCGTACATCTCCTGTTGTCTCTGATCTTGACTTTCAGTTGTTTTTGTACTGACCTCAATAATTCTCTGTCTGCCTCCCTGGAGGCTCCTTTTTTCTTGTTGAAGAGATCTTTCAGGTCTCTGGTGATCCAGGGTTTATTATTGGGGAAACTATTATTATTGGATGTTGTCCACACAGACGTTGATGTAGTCAGTCACCCACTCAGTCACGACACTGACGTCATCTCCATGTCCATTCGATATCCAGCTGCAGAACAGATGTTTCACAGTTCGGTCCTGGTTTACACCATCAGTTGTTGACAACCGCTGCAGCTCCACCACCCTTGATCTAGATGTGCTCCTGCAGCCATGATACTGCATTGATATAACTCTGACTGGGTCCTTGTCATGGCTTCAAGCGCATACATCTTATTTGTGAGAGTCCTGGCGTTCCCAACTATCCCAACTATGATGTAGGGATGCGCTGGTTGAAACGTCTTTTCTCTACACTTCTGCTCCAAATCCACAATATCTCCTCTATAACTCATTGTAGTTTGGGTTTTTTGTTTGGGCTTTTGAAATGAGGATCAGCTGCTCCCACGTATAAACAACTCTTGTTGCCATGGTTACTCATCATAAAAGATGGAAAGAGATGAGAAATGTAACAGCAGACCCCTCAACACCAAATTATCCAAACTGGGATGACAAATCAAATAACATTTTCAATTAAAAGACAAAGCAGAAAAAACTAACTAAAATAATTGTGATATTAACTGCTGAAACAAGCTGCCACTGCACACAGTGCTGATGTTCCAGAATCAAGCACGGTGGTGGAGGGCTCATGGTTCGGGGTCATTTTAGAGACAGACAGGGGGCTCATTCGTCTGACAGCTAAAACGTAACTGAACCTGGGTCATGTGACAGGACTCAGAAATCAGAGCTATGTAAACCATACATGAAAACTTGTTGCTTAGATGTATTCTGTCTTCTCTGTGTGTATGTGTGTGCAGCTCTGCTAAGAGGATAAAGTGCATGGAGGAGGACGTGGACAGTCCGGGCGAGGAGTCCTATTACCCCAGCCAGGGTCGGTCTCCGGGCAGCGGCAGCCAGGCCAGCAGTTGGCACGATGTGGAGCCAGGTATGTGTCTCCAGGGCGACCGCACCTCTAATTACAACCCCGTTCCCTAACACCCATGACTCCCATCCCAGCCTCCTCATCTCCTTAACAACCCACCACCCTGACACAGCTGTGGACATGTATGAGTGTGTATTTACGAGTGAGTGTAAGTCTTAACTGCAAGACAGAGACGCTTTCTGCCTGCTGAATCCAAACTGAGAGCTGGTTCCACAACAGGACCATCTGGTTATAGTTACTGATGCAGATACAAGGAGGAATGTTGACGAATAATAGTAGCCAAAAGAAGCAGGTATAGATAGAAAAGCAGCGATCCAAGTCCACATCCCTGTGGGACATCAAGACCACCACTGATGGATTAGAAAAGGTCCTCGTTCATACGAACATCTGGAATCTACCAGTCTGATCGGACTCAAACCAGGCTTATGCGGTTCCTTTAATCCCAGTGACACATTTAACCATATTTGCAGATATCAGAACATTAGTTTTTCTTAGATGTTTTTGAAAGTCATGTCCCCCTCCTCCACTCCCACAGACAGACATCTCTCCTTCTCTCTGCTCTTTCTCACTCGGTGTATTTATGGTGCCTTTTTCTTTCTCCTTTCCGTTTCTTTTCTTCTTCCTTTCTTCCTTCTTGCGTTGGAAAGCTGGATATAAGCTGCGTGGCTCTCTAGCTAGCTCGTTCATCTCCCGACAAGGTAAAGACGACAACACGACTTAATGTTCTGTCTACGTGTCTGTGAGTCCGCCTCCTCTTCCTGCTCCTCCTCCTCGTCACTTCCTCTTCCTCTTCCTCTTCACCTCCTCTTCCTCATGATGGACAGAAATACGTGGATGGATGTCGTTCGTATTGTCATGTGATTGCTTCCGTCTGCCGGATCCTGTTTGTCTTCACACCTGTCCTCACACCCCCCACCCCCACCCCCACCCTCCCACCTGACTCCACCCACCTGGCAGCATGCTGATGATATCATCATGTCTCGTTACTGGGAAATGTCTGTAGAGAAAAGTAGCTGTGGGTTTTAAGAGTGCTTGAAATTCTTGAAAGTCTTGAAAATCCGGGAGTGGTTACTTACTGCTGTGGATGACTATCTTGTTTCAGGTCACATGATCAGCTCATTAGTGATGTAAACATTGATCAGTCACAACTGGATGGATGGATGGATGGATGGATGGATGGATGGATGGATGGATGGATGGATGGATGGATGGATGGATGGATGGATGGATGGATGGATGGATGGATGGATGGATGGATGGATGGATGGATGGATGGATGGATGGATTTTGATTAGCTCAAGTTAAATAGATGAATAAATAGCAGCATTAATATGTGGTCTCCTGGACCCACACAATCAGATGACCCAGGTGTCCTCTTTGGTCAAGTGGTCTGGATAGTCAGGATACCCAGGAATCCCAGAAGCCTGGTCAGCTTATGTAACTCCAGTGTCCAGGTGGCCCCGGCATTAGTCTTATTGCTATCGAGTTGTCGTGGTGTCACAGGTGTCAATTGTCCTGAGGGGCTAACTGTCCAATTTGATCCCGACATCGTGGAGCCCCGGGTGGTCTAGAAGGCCTGGGTGCCAAGTTGGAGCGAGCAGCCCAGGTTCCGAGTGGTCTTGGTTCCCAGATGACAGCCCAAGTGTCCAGGCAGTCTGGATAACCAGCGGCCTGGGCATCCAACAACATCAACGTGCTTTTATAGTCCAGCGATTACACAGGGTCCTCACACACTCTTTCTGTCTCTCGCCCTCTCTCTCTCTCACACACACAATTAGTTATATTTATTTATTAGACCAAATTATTCCTATGACTACTCCTATTATTCCCATAATTAGTCCTATACATCAAATGACATAATAATAGGAATAAAGCCTCGGTGGGATTTAGTTTTACCAGTTAGGCCTTGATGGCCTGACTGTTGGTGTAATTCCAGTTTGCATAGGTGTTTTAGGTGTCCAGGGAACCCACTGCTCTGTTGGACTTTTGCCCAGCATTCCTGGGCACATGGGGGACCTAGCCAGCCCAGATGTCCAGTGTGCTGTTTTGCAGAGCTTCCAGTGACTTTCATTGGTCCAGTGAAGCAGTAGGGAGACCGGTTTTAGTCAAACAAAGGACATTTTCTCTTTTTTCCAATTAAGTCAAACATATTAACTCCAAACCAACAACAAAGACGCAAAATAAACAAAACTCAGATGTGAAGTAATCAGCAAATGCTTCTGGAGATGAGTAAAAAGCGTATGACTCCCAAAAGATGCAACAGGTTCAGAAAGACTGCTGCGAAGTGAGCAGAAGTTGTTAACGACACTGAGGTGCAAACATGGAGGCTCGAGAATGTGCTGAGCAGACTGCCTCGATTCCACCTGACAAAACCTCTCCAACTCTTCATCACCACGCACACACACCCTCCAACCCCAACCCACCTGCTGTCCATCATGACAAGCCCCGCCCCCTCGGTTAATCATGGATCAGCTTTCTACCTCCACTCAAACAGCAGAAGGGAAGTAAAAGTGGAAATACTCACTTCTGCTAAATGTGTTCCTAACAGTGCTGGACACTTCATGTCCTGGTGTTTTTTCTGAAGGTTTAAATTATCGTGGAAAATGAAAAGAAAGAAAAAAGAAAAGGAAAAATGGCTTCAAGTAGGACAGAGTTAGGCCAGAAGGTTACAATCAACAAGCATTCAAATCTTAGTGACTTGGGTGAAACAGCTAGAATAAAAGTTCTGGAAGCACAACAGTCATTTGTACCCAACAGTTGTGGAGCTACCAGCTCCTCCAGCCGGTCCCCTCAGATAAGCTCCAGAGCTGCCGGCAGACGTTTACAGCAGAATATACAATTTAACATGTTATCTTGATGGCAATATCAAAACTTACTGTCATGTTTAGCCAACGCTGGGTTAGTACAGACTGCTAAATAATTAATTAATTTACTCAGTTTGGTGGCATGACGATTATGGATGAGAAAAAGATACTGGCTAGCCACTGGATGGGCCGACTATTAATTAATCATGTCTAAAAATATGTATTCCTTTATATCAATTCTACTGATGTGGAACAAAAAAATTCACTCCCCTCAGTGTGATCTGAAGTGTATATTATATTTATATATATATATATATATATATATATATATATATATATATATATATATATATATATATATATATATATATATATATATATATATATATATACACACATCTTCTCGTGAAGTGATTAAGTAAGAAATAAAAAAGAGGTATGTTTCCATAAAAAGATTTCAAGTTTATGTAACAATGTATAATGATAAAACAAAATCTCAACCACATTATGATAAAAAAAAAAAAAACAACAGAAACCAACAACTCCTGCCCTGAAGCCCCTCCTCCTGCTGTTTGAACCCCGCCCCAAACAACCCCTCACCCATTTGAATCCTTCTTTCCCTCCTCCCCTCCCTGACTGGAGATGCATAACCATGTAACATCAGCTAAAGTAAAACCGTGACACTCCTCATCCTCATCACATGGTTCTTGGCAGGGACGCCGTCGCCCGCCGCCGCTCTGAGGAAGTCAGAGAGGTCTGGTTTCTGTGGCGTCGCCCCATCCCCGAGCGGCTCTGCCTCCTCCTCCTCTTCTTCCTCTTCTTCTTCCCCCCGAATGGCTTTCACACACCGTCACCAGCCCGTCATTACCGGGCCTCGAGGTGAGGTCGTTCCCCAGTCAAACCCACCGCCTCCTCTACCACCTTACCCCTCCTTCATGCACCTCCTTATCCCCCCTTCTCACACTACTGATCACCCCTCGTGCACACAGACAATACACACACTCCATCACCCCTTAGACTAACTTTATTTTAAAACTCCAAGTCAGGGAAATTGGGATAAGGAAAATGCAGTATGCGTTCCCTTGCCTACTTGTGTCTTTCTAATGTGTCAAGAATGTTTTTTGGGTTTTTTTATTGACTTGTTGAAAACAGCATGGATAACATCATTCAACATTAATGATACCAACTTTTCCCAGTTAAGACCTGGAAGACTGGAGGAACACAAATCAAAGTGTCATCTGCATATAAAATTATATTTTTATCAAAAAATCCAAGATGATGCTGAGTGCATGTAGAATTAAAGAAGCAGAGGTCTTCACACAGAGCCTTGTGGTACTTATTGGTTAATATATGGATACATGCGGATGGACCATCACCATCCTACTAATCAGCATCTATGCTAATTAGTGGGTTTAACATGCAGAAAAAGACAATTCCAACACAAAGGTCGTCGTAAAAAGACAAAATAGCAGCATGCCAAAGAAAAACCTGAATCTTTACCAGGCTACAAACACCAGCCTGTATTTTATTTATCACTCTGATACAAAACCTCATTAAGCCAGCAGTCCAACAAAAATCAACTTCACTTTCTACAGCTCAACTCAGAATTCAGTCTTTGGTCTTTCCATAATTCATTTTGATCTCTTAGATTATAATGAGTTGGTTTCCAGATAAACAATCTTTTCTTGGTTCTGATTGGTTAATGTCTAAGGTTATGTGGATTTTTGAACTTCTTGTTGATTCTTCTGGTGTTGAAGATTCCAGGTGTTGATCATCCAGATCCATCATCATTTATGAGATATGTCCTTGTAGGCAATCCCACAGCTTAGCAACTGTTCCACATGAAGGCGCTGGAACATACTGAAGAGGTCACTGATACAAACAAACCCAGAACTGTTCTATTTGAAAGGATTTAACACATTTAGGGACATTTATATCAAATGAAAGCAATTTTATTGTTTCTTTCCTGCAAAACCTCAATGCCTAGCTGCCTTCCAGGTCTGCAAATTTGTCTGTTTTTGACCTCAGAAGCAAAGCAGAGTGGGTTGTCTAGTACTTTATCTACAGTCTGAGGCAGAGACCTGTTTCTGCTCCTTAGAACTCAGGATCAGGATTTCTTAAGCAGTTCTTGGTAATGGAGACAAGCACCCGTAGTCCAGTAAACTACCCAAGACACCTGACAATGGAAACCCACTTATTTACACCTGCAGTGACCATTATTCTTATTTTGGATTTGGTCAGGTTGCCTCCATATTCAATTTGGATGACCTCAGATGTTAACTGAACAGTTGCATCAAAGATTGTTTAAATCAAACCCCTCGAGCTTAAACATACTCATAGCAGGTTTAGATCGATGTAGATGTTCAGTAGATGTTTAAGATGCTGAACTTGTTCAGGTCTGTGCAGTTTAGAAGAATGAATGCTCTGAAGAGCCCACTGAAGACATCTTGTGGAGCTTGTTAAATCATCTGCTTATCTTTAGCCTGCAGAGGGCACTAACAAGTTCTTCATTTGTTTAGAAGATCCTAATCTTGTTTTTTTGTATGTAAACCACAGATAGTAAATAAGAAACGGGAATAAACACTTAAACTCACTTACCACAAGCTAGCTATTTTAACTTAGCTTAGCCCATGCTAACCCACAATGCTAACTAACGTTGTCTTTTGTTAATTTTGATCAAATCAGTAGTCAGTCCATCCACCCTCATTTCTCATGTTGCTCCTTCAGTTGCTATAAGCTAGCCACTTTAGCTTAGTTTAGCTCATGTTAACTTGTGATACCGACTGATCCTGACTTAATTTAAATGTTGCTTTCTCAGTAACCCAAAGATAACCACTTTAGCTAAGCTTATGTTAACCTGTGATGCTATCTGACATTAGCTTATATTTATATATCCTGTCCCAATACGTTAGCATGGATGTAAAATCCAAATATGAAGACAAACCTGTTTTTGTATCAGACTGTAAATATCTTAATTTTTGCTGTAGAGTTGGACATTTTAACATGAAGGTGAATGACAAAAAACTCACTGTTGGCTCCAGACTCTAGTGGTCAGTGGAGAAACTGCAGGTCTGGATCCAGAACCCAGCGCCCATCAGCTTTTGTAAATAACATGCTGTGTTAATCTTTTTTCATTTCATGCTTGGGACCAAGATTGGACATTTCATTGTTTAATAATAATGTGGTGACCTCATCAGGCTGAACCAGGATGAAACCGTGTGGTCTTCATCCTGGTTCAGAGGATAATGAGCTGAAGGATGGTGTTTACTTCTGACATGAAGGATTTAACTTGATATTAAATTAGAACTGTTAACTTGCACTGTGTAACATGTAAGTACACTTACCAGCTACTGCATTACGAGCCCCTGGTATACCTAATACAGTGGTGAGTGTATGCAATCTGAAGAAACCTCTGTACGCTTGGGTCAAGCACCAGTAGCCTGTCAGTACTGTGGTATATGTACACTCAACAAACATACATGATTGTGTGATGGAAATGACTGCATGGACTCAGGGACACCTCCAGAAATGTGCTCCTATGAACAAACACACTTGTCTGAGCAGCCCACAAATGCAGCATCTTTCAGTGACACAGTACTTGCCTAGCGCTCCCATTACTGGTGCTTCGTAGTAGAGGAGTCGAACACTGACTGAGGTCATTTCTATTAATGTGTGTGTGTGTGTGTGTGTGTGTGTGTGTGTGTGTGTGTGTGTGTGTGTGTGTGTGTGTGTGTGTGTGTGAGTGAGTGAGTGAAAGAGAGAGAGCCATCCATTCAATGATTACTGTAAACACACACACACACACTCGAGTGTGTTGTCAGAGTGATGAATCACAGCAGACTTTAAGTGAATTAGTGCAGCAGCTTTAACTCTCCATCCGTCCGTCCGTTCATCTGTTCATCCCTCCATCCTCCTCTCTTTCATTTCTAATGTCTTTCCATCTCCCTGACCACCCCCTACTCCCCCAACAGTGAATCCTCCTCTTCCTCAGATCTCATACATCAGGCATTAACAAGGCTTCATCCACTAACGAGCAATCAGGCCACATTAGACCAATCAGAGTCTTAATTAGACTGGAGAGAAGGGACAGTTGGTGGCTTTGTTTTGCTGAAACTGTTGTGTTTGTTGAGGTAAACTGTATTTTGGAGTTAGGCTATCCTACTCTGGTTAAACAAAGTTTACTTAACTAACTGAGTAGGATATTGAACCTTTTTACTTAACTAACAGAATGACAAAAATAATATGTGGAATCTGTCAATGGGAGAATTGAAAAAGAGAACACTCATTATCAGAAACTGCACCTTTGACATCACCCAGAGGTTTCTGGTGACTGGTTTTAAAGTCTGTTCTTCAGCTTCCTGCACGCGTGAAGGAACTGGACTAGGAACTGACTCTGACCGCCTCCTTATAATCCAAAAACGGGGGACTGAACAGAGATGGACGCCAGCTGGTACACTCCCACCTTAGTTTGGTTACCAGAACGTAGCCGCTTCACTTATGCTAACCGCCATCCACCTGTGGGCCTACCCCGGTTGCAGTTGCTGAGCAAGTCCACCAGCCTAGACCTGCACGCAGCGGTCCGAGCAACAGCGGGTCCTAGTGGCGTTCTCTGCTAGTTCTTGTTTCAGCTCTCACAGCGCTTGTGTAGGATGTTGCTGGATAATGGTCCAGTTAGTCAACAGGGAAGGGTTCGGAAATAATCCACGGTAAAGGTCTCTGGATGGGGGGTCCAGCTGCTGCCAGGTAAAAGATGATCTAGAGACAGCCCAGCTGGTGTCCTCTGGTTAGTCCTGGTTAGCAACCTGCAACTGGGGGTGAAGATGAGTGGTTCAGACCGCTCCAAACCCTTCGGGACCAACCAAGAACTTATCTCAGCAGTCTCTTAATTCAGTTAATAACACACAACATATTATCTTTAAAAGAAGAATGATTGTGTTCTTTTCAGTGCAGAATCACTTAATTATACCTGAATTTGTGGCTTTATACAAATTTATCGGATGAGGTCCTTAGAATTCCTCCATACAGCCGTCATGGATGTGATCTCTAACTATGGAGACAAAACTAGACTTTAAATCACTAACTCACTGTTGGCTCCAGAGTGACCCCTAGTGGCCAGGAGAAGAACCGTTTTCTTAATTCCCGACTTCATGTCAGACTAGCGAGCTAAGTGTAGCCACGTACAAATGAATCAGTTCATATTGATATCTTGAGAGACAGGGTGAAGGAAGCAATGGAGGAAACAAGAGAAACGGGGGGGGGGGGGTAGAAGGAGAGGAGGAGGAAGGAAAGGAAGCAAAAGGAAGATGAGAGGAGACGGGGACGACGTAAGAGTGTAACTGTCGTGCTTTTAAGGGTTTGAGCCCTAACTGTTTGAGTCTTTCTTAGTGCTAGTCTGGGTAAATAACGTTTGTACTCATGTTTTCTAGTTTCTGGTTTGATTTACGCCCTGTGTTATTTTAACCGTCCTGCTCGTTTTTTTAAACAGATTTTTTTTTAGGTGTCATGAGTTTTTAGGTTTTGAAGAAGTGGACAGAAGAGATCAACGTCTTTTGTTGCCGTGTGTACAGAGATACAAGGTTAAACGTGCAGTGAAACGAGCTCTTTCTGTGTAAGGGTGTCTGTAAAGTTCGGACCGACAAATAAATGAGTAGTTTTCCGGTACATCATGCAGTTTTTGGAGCAAGAAATAGTCCAAATGCTCGTTGAAAACGTTCTAGTGAAAAATGGGAAAAGAAGACTTTACTTCCTCATAAGACCTTTAGCTCTTCCGCTAGTTGCTGAGTCGCAGGAGGAGGAGCTTTATGAGAGGCAGCTGGAGTGGGCGGGGCTTAATGCCCTGTTATTGGTTCATCAGCCATGTTTGTGGACTTGCATGTTAAGCCACACCCCTTCAGGAAGCTTTATTTAATACCCTTTTTTCTCTCACCCCTCCCTTCCCCAGCGAGCCCCCACGCCCCCCCCTCTGGCCTCCACTTCTCATCCTCCCCCATCCTGCAGCAGCCTGGCTCCTACTTCTCCCACCCGGCCATCAGGTACCACCCCCAGGAGACGCTTAAGGAGTTTGTCCAGCTGGTGTGTCCTGACTCCGCCCAGCAGGCTGGACAGGTGGGCTTCCTCAACGTAAGCACACACACACACACACTTGCACACACTCAAACACACTTCTATGGAAAAACACAATAAAAATCATCTGAGTACTGACGCAGTTCCAAAAGGGAAAGATATCAGCAACAGTCATAGAGGAGCAGCTGTTGCTGCACATCAATCTGGAAAGGTTTATGAAATCATCTCCAAACTTTTGGCGTTGAACGTTCAGCGTGACACCTCAGCATTCCCACCTAGCTGGGAGATCAGCCAAGTCTTTACAAGAGTTAAGGTGTGTTATTGTCAAAAAGATACAGAGACCAAAAAGTTAATCAAGGACAATAATTGTCTGGTCTCAGCTTCCCAAATGTCTTTTTTTTGTTTGTTTTATTAGTTTAAAGTGACAGAAAACTACAGTTCTTGAAGTCTTACATGGTTTGGCAAAAGAAAAGTAACTGGTTTTGCTGAACTGTAGTCCCGTAATATGCAATAAATACCTTGATGTTCTGCTAAAATAACTAGTAACAGACGGATACTGCATCCCATAATACAACGGGCCACTACAGTGGAAGTCAACCACGGTGGTCATGTGACCTGCCTCTTGTTGTGCCAGCTTTTGTGGTAACATATCAGCGATAACCAGTACATACTGGTTAGTACACTGTCTCCATAACAGTCGGGTCCAGAAGGATCCACTGGTCTTTGGTGGTGATGTAACCATCCTTTGACAGATTTGATTGTATATAATATAATATCATCAATAAATAAATAATGGAACTTGAGGACAAATGTCTGACGTTGTATTTGACCAATAAGAGTGAGTACAATCAGATGGTTTTTACTGTTTTTCCACTTAAAGAACGTAAGGTTAGACGTGCAGGAACAGTGTGTGTTTTAGAGAAGGCAGAGACAGAAGGAGAGCAGCAGCTTCCAGATCAGGAGGATAAAATGCCAACAGCAGCAGAATACTTTATGGCCAAGCAGGAAACTGCTGACACACACATGCACACTCACACTCGGGGGTTGCTGCGTCGCCGACCTGTTGTGGCTCTCTGGAACATGTTTCCATGTTTTCTAACTGCCTCCCCCCTCTCCAGCCCAACGGTAGCTCCCAGGGGAAAGTCCACAACCCCTTTCTGCCGACGCCCATGCTGCCGCCCCCGCCGCCTCCCCCGATGGCCCGGCCCGTCCCGCTGCCGGTCGACGCCAAGCCTCCCTCCACCTCCTCCACTGAGGGGGGAGGCAACTCACCCACCTCCCCTAGTGAGTACACACGCACACACACTTACACACACTTACACACGCACACACACTTACACACACGCACACACACTTACACACACACACACAGACACACACACACACACGCACACACACGCACACACCCACACGCACACACACGCACACACACACACATACACACACATACACACACATACACACACATACACACACACATACGCACACATACACACACACATACACACACACATACACACACACATACACTCACACACTTACACACACACACTTACACACACACACACACGCACACACACGCACACACCCACACGCACACACACGCACACATACACTCACACACTTACACACGCACACACACACACATACACACACATACACACACATACACACACATACACACACACATACGCACACACTTACACACACACATACACACACATACACACACGCACACACACACACACACATACACTCACACACTTACACACGCACACACACACACATACACACACATACACACACATACACACACATACACACACACATACGCACACACTTACACACACACATACACACACACACACATACACGCACACACACACACATACACACACATACACACACATACGCACACACTTACACACACACATACACACACATACACACACGCACACACACACACACATTGATCCCTGACACATTTGTTGTCTTTAATCGCTCACAAACATTCAGGAATTCACCAGTTTTGTTTCACTGGAGGCTTTAAACTCTCCCACAAAAAAGACAAACAGACTGATGGAGTTCAGGCCGTTTAAGGTGATCTCTGGTGATCCATTCATGTGTTAAATATGTCTGATTGGAGAATTTAAAGTTCCAATTCAAGTTCAATTCAAGTCCAATTCAATGGCGTAAATTCAAAATTCTGCTCTGGGTGACAAACTGTTCAAACATGATCTGATTCGTTATTGTGTTGAACTCCAAAGATTTGCGATGATTCCTTGATTTAGCAGAAATACACTCGGTCTGAGCCCAAACATTTGAATCCTGCTAATCAACAACTAATCAACAGTCCTGCTAAGAGTTCTGTGTTTGTACCTGCAGCCTACTCCACCCCTACCACCTCTCCAGCCCAGCGGTTCGTCAGCGTCGGACCCCGAGACCCCGGCTTCAACATCCCTCAGCAACCACAGGTAGCACCACCTGACCTCCAGCTGCTCCAGGGCCTCCCACATCCATGTCTGTGTGTTTACATGTCCTCTGAAATATGAAGACAACATTCATTCACCAACGCAGCTCCATGTGGAGCTCCAGTTCCTTCTCGGACTTTGTCTCCACAGACTCATTTCAGACTTGAGTCTTGGTTGTAAAAACTCAGCAGCATCGTTTAATGTGTTTATCTGGTCATCATGCACAGAACCGAAACAGAGCATTTCAGCTGAAACATCTCTCCTCAACTGTGAAGCATGACACAGCGGCACTCGAGTGGACAAAAAAGGTTCTTCTGTTTTTGACTTGGTTCTGAAACAGGAAAATGTGTTTTTCACCCCTCGTTTGGAGCACCAACCTTTTTTTAGGTGGTAATAAAAGCTTCTGAAGAGATTTGATAAACTTAATCTTTAGCCTTTGATACTTAATGGTCAGCGAACGCCACGTCCCCCTTTTGACACCGATGTGTGTCTGTGTGTGTAGCACAGGGACTGTTTACCAGCTGATTTATGAAGAGTGTAACGACTGGGCAACCTTGACTTAACTCATCCCACACACACACACACTCACACACAGACGCACACACACACGCACACACAATGTAGATGGCGATGAGTTGGGAGTCCTCTATTGACAATTTAGACATGCTTGACTGCTCGTGTGTGTGTGTGTGTGTGTGTGTGTGTGTGTGTGTGTGTGTGTGTGTGTGTGTGTGTGTGTGTGAGAGTGGTGGCCTGTGACAGAGTCAATAAATCGACAGTCTAGTTCACTGCAGGCCACCACACACACACACACACACACACACACACACACACACACACACACACACACACACACACACAGTGGTGAAGACATGGACCAGGTGTTTGTCACTGCTGCCAGAAACCGAGCCAGTTATTTATTCCCGCTCCGTCTCCGCGGGACGCTGTTGTGATGTCAGTTTTGTGTCCGATCGGGACTAATGAGGAAAGTTTCCTTAAATCCTGCTTGTGCAGAACCTTTTTGTTTAGGAATCATCAGATGTTGAAGATCAATCTCAGTAAAATGAAGCAGAAAGTTGCAGCCGGGAAGTGCAGACATTTTCGTAAAAAGTGGGGATGTTTGTTTTTTGTGTGTTCAAAAGTCCAGACATTTGGATAAAAAATATTTATTTTTCATGAGATGATGCCTTTTTTCTTTCTTAGTTTTTGATTTGTTTATGAGACTATTTTGGAAAAATTTGACCTTTTATTTAAATGAGGTTCATTTTGTGAAAAGTTAAATTTGAGAAACAGTAGAGAGACGCTGTTATGTTGAAGTATTAAGAAAAGGTAGGTTTTTACAAAGTCTGCGTAGTATTTTTGTAAATGACGCCATGAAGGGACGTAAAGAGTTTGTTTACAAGATGAAGCCATTTTTAGGAAGTTTGTATGATATCAGGACCACAGCTTTTAAAACGACTTTGGTAACATGGAGACTTTTAAAAGATGGTTTTGTTTCTTAAACTTCTAAGTTTCTTAAACCCTGAGTACATCTCGGAGGTAAATCCTGAGCAGCGTCACCACTCTGTCCTCCTTCCTCAGAGAATTGTTGGATTAAGTCTGGATTCCGTTCCAAGTTCAGATTTTCATTTCAGTTGGGTTTGATATTCTGGCTGGGATGCGGCTGAGCCTCCGCCCACATGGGAACGTTTAAAATATATTTGTGACAATACACAACCCTCCTTTACACTTCCCCCTGGAAACACAACTGCACCCTCAACAGCCCCTCCCCCATCGCCATTATGACCAACAGGACAGTCTGTTTGCTTTTTAAGTTCTTTTTTTTTTTTAGCAGATGGGGTCGGCTTTGTTTGGGCTGGGCGTTGTGCCCACACGGGTCTGTTACACTTGTTGGTTGCCAAGGGCGACAGTGATGGATGTCCACGGAGACGGTGGAAGCGAGTTGGCACCATGGAGCTCTGTAGGGGGTTTAATATTGACTTTGAGCTGAAGAGCTTCACTGCAGCCTGACGGCTGGATAGTCCAAGTTACTGTGGTCCGGATCAGACGGGCGGACCTGCACCAGGTTCTGCTCGGCTGCTGTCCGGATCAGACGGGCGGACCTGCACCAGGTTCTGCTCGGCTGCTGTCTGGATCAGACACACCAGACCTCCACCACTGCAACAGGCGTATTTGTTAGAGTCTCCGTGTCTCTCTCAGACTTATTTGTCCTGACTCAACATTTTACCATTTTACACACACACACACACACACACACACACACACACACACACACACACACACACACACACACACACACACACAGTTGATATGAGTTATTGTGAGTGTGGAGTTTCACCTTGAAGACTGTAACAGGACAGACACGCTCTTGTATTGATCGCTGTAACGTTGTAGTAAAAATGACGATTGTTTTTATCAGAAGACTGGCTGATGTTGAAGGTTCAGACCACAGCGGCAGAGAACAATAGAAGAAGTATCCATGACATCATCCACAGGTTTCTGAAGAGCTGCTTTGAAGCCCCTTTTTCTTTGTACTGAGCGCAGCCAAGTTCCTCGGGAAGCCGACAAGAACACGCCCACTGTCTGTCAATCATAGTTGTCAGTGGCTACCAGCTCCTTCACTCGACATGCGCCAGAATACCTGCAGAGCTGCCACCAGGTGTTGTAACTGAATATCCAGATATTTTGGAGGTGAAATCAGAGATGACTGCTGCGGTCAACCGAACCTGGGCCACTACAAACTACTGATCACTTTGCTAAGCGTGGTAGCGTGCCAGATGAGGAAGTAATAACGACTACCCATTGGCTGAGCCGACTGTCAATCAAACTCTCCTGACACAGTACAAAAAAAACCCGTCCCCCTCAGAGTCGTCATGGATGTGAAATCAAGCGACTGAGGCCAGAACATTTTTTAAACCAGGCTGTTTAACAATATGTTTATTTCAGCTCTAAAGACATTTTAACATGGAGGTCAAAGGAGATTTCTTTACTGTTAAATCCAGACCCCACTGCTCAGTCGAGGAACTGCAGGTCTGGATCCAGACTTCTGTGGTCCGTAGAGGAACTGCAGGTCTGGATCCAGACTTCGGTGGTCCGTAGAGGAACTGCAGGTCTGGATCCAGACCCTAGTGGTCCGTAGAGAAGCTGCAGGTCTGGATCCAGACTTCGGTGGTCCGTAGAGGAACTGCAGGTCTGGATCCAGACCATAGTGGTCCGTAGAGGAACTGCAGGTCTGGATCCAGACTTCGGTGGTCCATAGAGGAACTGCAGGTTTGGATCCAAACCCTAGTGGTCCCTAGAGAAACTGCAGGTCTGCATCCAGACTTCGGTGGTCCGTAGAGAAACTGCAGGTCTGGATCCAGACCCTAGTGGTCCGTAGAGAAGCTGCAGGTCTGGATCCAGACTTCGGTGGTCCGTAGAGGAACTGCAGGTCTGGATCCAGACCATAGTGGTCCGTAGAGGAACTGCAGGTCTGGATCCAGACTTCGGTGGTCCATAGAGGAACTGCAGGTCTGGATCCAGACTTCGGTGGTCCGTAGAGGAACTGCAGGTCTGGATCCAAACCCTAGTGGTCCCTAGAGAAACTGCAGGTCTGCATCCAGACTTCGGTGGTCCGTAGAGAAACTGCAGGTCTGGATCCAGACCCTAGTGGTCCGTAGAGAAACTGCAGGTCTGGATCCAGACCATAGTGGTCCGTAGAGGAACTGCAGGTCTGGATCCAGACTTCGGTGGTCCATAGAGGAACTGCAGGTCTGGATCCAGACTTCGGTGGTCCATAGAGGAACTGCAGGTCTGGATCCAGACTTCGGTGGTCCATAGAGGAACTGCAGGTCTCGTGGTTGTCTGGATTCCTGCTGCAGAATCAGCTTTCTCCTGGATGAAATTGCGTGACGTGTTAGATGGTAGAAGAACGTGTCCTCCAACCTGCACTGCTGTCAAGTCATCAGTCAAGTCCAAGTAAAAGAGACAACCTGAGCTGAATTCCGTCCATATAACAGCTCTTAGGTTTTTAAACTTCCATGCAGTATTTAAGACTTATTTTACTTTTTTCTGATCTCAAACAAGCATTTTCTGCAGCGCTCTGAAAGCATTTCTGTACTTCTACTTCTCTGGTGAATGCTGACTAAAGGTGGATGCTGTCTGTCGTCTCCTCGAAGGTTCTTTGACCGGTGGAAATCCCAGCAGTGAACTGTTTAGCACCACAGCGCCAGAAATCACTAAAAGCACAGTCAACAATCGTAGAGACATGTTCCTGGACAGGTTTGACATGAACTGATGACACGTAGGAACAGGGATCTGCACAAAATCAACCACAAACTTAATGTGAATGGTATCTAATGCCAAACCATTATGACATATTACATGGACCAAAATACAACTCTCAGGACTTGGACTGCAGTTTACAAGTCCAAATGCAGGTAAAACACCAGTCCAACTCAAGTCAAGAGTCCCTAAACTTAGGACTCGAGTTGGACTGCAGTCTTAGTCCTGGACTCAGATTCTACTGGACTGCTTCCAGCTGATAGTTCAGATTGCTCAACATTACTCAAACATTGCTGGAAACCTGAAAACGTCTGTTTGACTGTGTGTCTGACGCTTTGCCTCATTTTAGTTGAACTTTCGCATTCAGGCTGATGTCCTGAAATGCGATTTGTGAACCTCAGTCATGACAGAAGAGGTTTTTTTTTTCTATCTTGGTGTTGTGTTAACACGCCTGAACTCTTTTCCAGAGGTTTACAGACCTGCTGATGATCAGTTCATCAATGATGATGATCAGTTCATCAATGATGATGATCAGCAACACCTGGCTGCAACGCCTAAATCTTCTTGAAGCAGTTAGGAGGTACTTAGGATTGCCCATGTGATTGTTCTTCTTTTTGGCTTCTTTTTTATTGAATAAAAAGTGTCACACTAAAAACAAGGTGTAACCAGAAGTCCCTATGATTAGAGGGTTTTTAGTAAGTTTTTACACAAAAGAAACAGGAGTAAAAGAGGGGGTGCTCATTCTTAGACATGGTTGTATCTACAGTCTGAATCAGCATCAACTCCCCTCCACACACACACGTGCGCATAAACTCTGTCTGGCCGGTGAGTTTCATCTTCAGAGTCTTCTCAGGACAGACGGAGGAGCTGCAGTGCAGCGGGGCGAGAGACATAGACCCACACGGGCTGGGAGAGAGAGCGAGCTGGAAAAGTCCCAGCGTCAGCAAGTTGTATTGATTAAAAACTAACCTTCCAGTCTTCTCCTCTATCACCCAACACACACCGACACAGACACACACTTGGAGCAATAGAATTACAACGAGTCAGGTCTGAGAGCAGAGAAACCCTGCAGCACACACACACACACACACACACACACACACACACACACACACACACATGCACCCACCCACACACAGTGGAAGGAGTGTGTGTTGTAGTTCAACTTTCACCTTTTATTCTCTGCAACACATTTTCCAAATTGTGCGTAAATTTTTTAAGAGAGAGAGTCTGTGTGTGTGTGTGTGAGCAGATGTGTGAACAGAGGGGTGGGGTGGGGGGTCTTGGCTATGATAGTCACGTCCTGGACCGTCTGGTCGTCCCTAGCATCCAGACATGCTGTAACGAGGGGATGGACTTCATAACGAAATCAATATCAGCGATATCAGAGATGGAAGGTCCGCACGTGCGCGTACACACAAACACACAGATCTGTGTTTGAGGAAACTTGTGACTTTCATGGTCAACCACACAAAAATCAAAGGTTAAAGCAGAAATGCTGCCCCCCAGTGGCTGGTGTGGTCACAGCGGATACAGTCTTAGCCTGTGGCTTTATAGCCTATCGCTATAGCTTTTTACCTTGTAGCTTGTTAGCCCGTCGCTTGTTAGCCTGTAGCTTGTTACCCTGTAGCTTGTTAGCCTGTAGCTTGTTAGCCTGTCGTTTGTTAGCCTGTCGTTTGTTAGCCTGTCGCTTGTTAGCCTGTAGCTTGTTACCCTGTAGCTTGTTAGCCTGTCGTTTGTTAGCCTGTCGTTTGTTAGCCTGTAGCTTGTTAGCCTGTAGCTTGTTACCCTGTAGCTTGGTAGCCTGTCGTTTGTTAGCCTGTCGCTTGTTAGCCTGTAGCTTGTTAGCTTGTCGTTTGTTAGCCTGTAGCTTGTTAGCCTGTCGCTTGTTAGCCTGTAGCTTGTTACCCTGTAGCTTGTTAGCCTGTCGTCTGTTAGCCTGTCGCTTGTTAGCCTGTAGCTTGTTAGCCTGTAGCTTGTTAGCCTTGTAGCTTGTTAGCCTGTCGCTTGTTAGCCTGTAGCTCGTTAGCCTGTAGCTCGCAAACGCATCCAGGTCCACTAGCATGTTAATGGTTTAAAGATAGGACTCCATAGATTGTTATAGTGCAAAGATGATCACTCTGACACACCTCAGTTTCTACTGTCCAACTCTGAATTCAGTCTCATCTTTGGAGTTTAATATTCAGACATCTAAATCCTGTTCCTGTTGATTCCATAGATGTGTTGATCCTGAAATACCTCCTTGAATAAACAGCTGTTCCACATGGGGGTGCTAGAACAAACCAAACTAAACGTTCCTCTTATAAAAACCCGTTCCACGACAGGAGCATCAATCTCGGTCCATTAAATGGTGAGACGTTGTAGAATGGGTTCCTAGAGTGTTTGGGTTTAATTAGATGAATCCTAACAGATATGAGCTCTAAAAGAGGAAGATTTTACACGTTTGTTTCCCATTTGTAGGTTCAGTACAGCAACAACTAATTTTGGTACATTTGGATTTCTCTCAATGGGAAAAAGAACCAAACCAACTCTAAAACTCAAAAGAACAAACTAAGGTGTGAAAGCTCCTTAAACATAAATATCAATGTATATACTCTCTAAATGTGGATAATTTATGTTTTGTTCCATATGCATCATTGTAAGTAATTCCCATAGGTTTTGCATAATTCTTGAACCCACTACGATCAGATGATTTTATTTTCACACAACATACTTATAGAAGCCACAGTGTTGACTCTTCTTTTCCGTGTCTGCAGTGGTACCTGGGATAAAGACTCCTGAGGCCCTACTCCCACTTGAACAACGGACCGCTGCAGTCTCCTCCTCCACCTTTGATCTTTGATGCCAGCTGGGAAAGAAAGCTCCGCCCTAATCACCCCTGTCACCCCTATTCCCGGGGTCTGACACCACCCCCACCAGCGCCATGCAGAGACTCAGTAGCATCAGCATGGCTCCAGCAGATGTTTACCACCCTCCCTGTGAACTGTAACTCAAATACCCACCCTCACACCCCCTCCCACCAGACCAGGCTCACACTTCTGGACCAAGCCATTGAGCTGGAACTCTGCAGCCTGAGTCGGTGCAGTTGGTGGTGATGGATGGAGATGAGAAGCTCTGTTGTCATAAACCACCAACTCACACCCCCCAACATTCATGCGAACCCTCAGACGTTTCCTGGGATGGACTCTGCCCACAACTGATGAGTCGAGCCCCCACCCCCCCAAGGACATGGAACAGTGTTTAATGGGAGAAGCCAACGGGAAGTGGTGTGGGCACCAACGAAGACTCGCCTGTTTCAATATCATGAACTTCACTTGGAGGGTCGAGGGGCGCAAAGAGGGCAGTGGGGTGGGAGTTTGTCGATGCAACCAGACGCCGGTGAATCCGAGCTCGTTTCTGTGGGGGCTTTGCTTCATGGCTCATTGATTTTTCTTCTCTCAACTATCATTTCAGCTGGTCCCCTCCTCTTCCTCCTTTATCCATCCACCAGTCTGGGCAAAGACACGAATTGTGGGGGGCAGAAAGCTCTGGTGTCCGGGGCAATAAGCTCCGGTGTCCAGAGTTTAAGGGCAGGCAGGAAAAGGATGAGCGACTAAAACTTTACTGGTGGAATATCGATCATAAGGAAAGTGCAATTTTGTTGGTGAGGTGTTGGATAGTTAAATATCTTTGTAAGATAGCCTGTTGAAACAGTTGAAAAGTATATATAAATATATATTTTTCTTCCTAGTCCACAAACACCTCTGGGACTCTAAAATACGGGGGTAAAAAAAAAAACAACAGCATCAAACTATAACCCTCAGCCTTGTGAAACAAATGGGGAGCTGTATTCACTATTATTGTTTAGTAATTGTTGTTTGTTCATCTTGTAAAGCTCTTAGTTTGATAGGATAATCCCTTTAATATCATTTAAAGCAATCAGTTTTTAATGCATTTCTTGCAGCAAAGTCTGCTTTTGTTTAGTTTAAAACAAAAAAGACAAAAAACAAAACAAACGCTAAGCGATTAACTTATTTTACTGAGCACTTCATTTTACTTCTTTAAAAAAAACTAAAATTCAAGAAGATTCACTTGAATTTAAGCTGGAAAAGAATTGTATTTCCTCCTCTGGTGAGATAATCCGCCTGGCGACGGGCGTCCCTGTGATTGGCCGGCTCTCCTAGAGGCCAAGCCAATCCACAGCACTTCTTCCTATGGTCAGCCAAAAGGCTGCAAGAGGGTAATCAGGGGGTGTGGTTTAATCATAAAGTGGAGGAGCAACTCTGGAAGCTTTTGTCCAAATGCAACTTGACATTTATTGAGCTTCAGTTTTCTTTCCTATTCTATTGATATACATATATAAATATAAATATATGAATATATAAACACACTCACACACCTACAACCATCCCACATTGAAGAAAAGTGACTTTAAGTGAAAATTATTTAAAAAAAAAAAAAAAAGAACAAAAAAATCTGCATGTTCTAGTGTTAGTGACAGTTTTTTTTCCATAGATGATGTACTTAAAGAGAAAAAGACACTTGTAAAACCAACACCAGGCACCCTAGCAGCCGTTGATTTGTTCGGCCCCGTCGAGGCCTTTTCTATCGCTATCGTCTTAGCTTCTCAGCTTTCCCTCCATTCTTTTGATGTCCCTTCCTTTCCTTCCATTTCATGAAACAACAGATCAGTTCTGCTATTGTTTTATCCGTCTGGTAACGAGTTACACATAATCAGATGTTCCTCGTCGATGTGCCTTGAGCTAACAGTTTTATCCTGGGAGGCTGAGAAAGATCCGGCGTGGAGGCTGATTTTCTAAAACTTTCTCCACACCAAAGTGTTAGCTCTGCTGTCTGCGCCTCCCCCACCTGGAGATGGCTCACAGGTGAAAGCAGCTGCAATCGGATCCATCATCATCGCCACCGCCAACAGACGGTGAGGGTCAGTCACGTGAGCACCAAGTCTGCGGATGTCTGAGGAAGACGTCCAACCACGACGGAGGTCTCAGCAGCAGTTTTGATCCCACAGCGAAATCTGAATCAAAATGTAGACCCCTTTATTAGCCTAATCTCCATTAGTTGGCTTGTGGTCAGCAGGGGGCGCTGTAGGTAACTGCTTTAGAAGAACACAAACACTTCAGGAGTCCAGAAGGGAAGTCCACATGGTTTCCTGTTTTTCTTTATCAACACCTGAGTTCCACCCATAAACCCATTTTTAGTCACATTGGGACATAGAAAAGATGAAATGCTTCAGTGGTGGAAGTTCTTACGATGGCAACAACACGTCTTAAAAAGATGGGATGGGTGTAACAGCTTTTAACTCGTTGAACGTTGTTGATGTGACAACTAGAGTTGCGAGAGACGGCCAGGACAGCCAGTCTATTGTTACTCGGGGTGATTTTTGCCGATATTAGGGAGATCATTTCCCAAATGAGTCAAATATTCCTTCAAATGAGATAGAAACTAAAAGTTTAGGATAAAAATACTCCTTGGTGTTGCTTTAACTAGTCCATATCCGTTTTTGAAGGTCCTGATGTCAGCCTTGTCTGCGGCATACTGAGGTTTCTTTACTATCTTAGAATCTTTTGATGACATATTCTTGTTAGTAAAGTAAAAGTCTTGTTTTTCATTTTACTAATCATGTCACTGACTTGACAGTTGATCGCTTTAGTTGCCAGATGTTCCTCCACGCGTTTCTTCAGCATTTGGTTGCCCATGACCCAAATTCTTTGGGACGTGTTAATGCCATCAAACTCAAAATCAGCAAATGTTTTCCAAGAAATAAGAAAATGTCTCACTTTCACATTTGATATGTTTGCTGTTGTGACTAAAATATGGGTTTATGAGATTTGCAGTTCATTTTACGCTGTTCACTTTTACATTTAAGACACCAATCCTTCTGGAACCAGCACTGTAGACGTTTCCATCTATTTAACGTGTTAAACTATCAGAACATTGGGGTTTCAGCAGACATGGTGCTCATGTGACCAACCTTCAACCTGCAGAACTTTCTGGTAGATGAATTCTTCTTCCCCTTCGTCCCTTGCAATGACTGTCACGTCTTTTCGCCGTCTTCCTGTTTTCACTTTTGCTCCGTTCGTTCGCAGATACGAGTAACAAGGACAAAAAATATGCAATACTTGCTTGCACTCAGACGTATTTTGTATCGTTGCCGTTGTTCGTTTTCCTTTCGTCCTGACTTTCAACCAAAGTTAGTGTGCAGATGACTGCTGTCGTGCTCTGTGTTCAGTCCCTGAAAATGGTGAAGCCCCGCCGTGGCGCTTACTCCCCCTGATGCGATGTCAGGTCCTTTTTTGAGCCTTAAACAAGTCCAGCGTTTTCATCTTCATCCCATCACACGGAAACCGGTTCAGACAAGTCGTAGCCCCGTCTGGCGCACTGACTGTCCACCAGATGGCGTGACAGCAGCGCCACATTGTTATGGTTGTTCCACTTGTGTGGCGCACGTTCCCTCTCCGTCTTTGTCCTTGCATACCCTTCAGCTGTGTTGGGCATTAATTCTCTGTGCTAACGCCTCGTTTCCACCACCTTCATGAGGATTATTTGACACACTGTGCAAGGATCCAACGTTACTAAGCACAGAAAAAAAGACAAAAAACTAGCAGGCTTTTGCAAAAGTAACTTCTTTCGGTCGTTTGACCACATTGTGGCATTTACAAGTCTTAGCAGTTACAGGAGTAGTTTCTGTGTCATGGCTGTTAGCAACATTAGCGCTGTAAACATTAGCATCAAGCCTACCCGTCTGTAACCAACCGTACTTCCTTGCTTTAAACACCAGGGGGCATGCTCCATTTTTCAATATGTATAGACGAAGAATAAGTGGAAACAAGGCTTAAATATGAAATGAATAAAAAATACAATTTCCAGGGCTTATAAAGAATGAAGGGAACGAAAAGAAAAAGTTGCACGGACAGAAAGGACAAAAAAATGAAGCAGCCAAGTATCTAATCTTCAACTTTGGGCTGTTTCCATCAGAGCAAAACTGTTTTTAGTAAACAGAAAGTGGAAAAAGTACCTGAAAGCAATAGTTTGGGCAGCGTGTTTTGTGTGTTGTCTAGTTTGTTGTGGCAGCGAAGATAAGGGGGTGGAGCCACAGGGCCTCGGACGCATTTCTGTATTGTATAGTTTTATTCTTTACACTGATTTTAAAACTCCCCGATTTTATAATGCAGGACTTTTGTAACATTGATCAAATGAGGAAAACTAGTGTTGTGAACTGATTGTTTGTATCAAGGCCACTTTTAGAACTTTGTTTGTTTGTTTTTTTCTGGAAACTGGATTTAAGTTGAAAACTTTCCTGTTTCCTAATTTTCCTGTTTTTATTTTCTTTTTTTCGTATGTATTTATGATAATTTCTTCTGTGGATGATTTAGCGTATTCCTGCTCTTTAGGGCGCTGTGGTGACGAGACCATTGTAAATGGACGTGACGGTATGCTGTATGTTTTTGAAGCTAAATCTGCTACGAAAAGTACGCTTTTTTTAATGCATCTGAAGAGGTTTAGTTTTAGTCCAGAGACATAGCCAGCCAAACGATGCCCCAACTAGAAATGCATCTTGGCATCTTTATTTATTTTTTTTTGTGTTCATCATTCCATGCAGGAAAATAAACAGCTTGATTATGCAACATGATTCTTTTTCTTTTCCATCTGTTTCTTTCTTCACTGCTCCTCCTCCTCACCCAGCTCCTCCCCCTCCCCCTCCTCCTCCTCCTCCTCCTCAAGCCCAGAGCTCCACTCTGATCTCTGTCCATCCTTACATCCACCGATACTCATTGCTTTCATGCATCCGAGGAGCGACGATGAAGGACGGTGTGATCGAAGTTTCTGCTTTCAAAGATGTGATTACACGGCCAGATCAGTTACTCTAATGATCGGTTAATCTTCTCCTTGCTGTGCTCATGGACAGCTTGATCGTTGGCCCTCTGCATCGCCTGAAAATACAAAGTAATGTCTGTTACGGTTTCTTTGCTCTCAGGTCATTAAACTCAGAGCTGTTTGGTTTTTTGGCGGGTTATCACAGTGGAAACTAGAACATTTTTACAGAAATTTTAAAGGGGTGCCAGCCTGTTGTCCTGTTTCCTTCCTATAAGACGACCAACATCTAGACAAGCTGCGAGTCCTGAGTCCTGAAATGTTGCGTGGAAACGGAGGATGGGTGAAGAATAAATAAGCAGTCTTTTAGAACATTGTGCATTGTGCATTGGCACCCCTTAACGATTAACATTTAATTCATCATCCATCAAGTGATGTGAAGACATATGAAACAGCTCAGAGTTTGTGCGGAGCTCATTGGCCAGTTTCATAGTTTTGACATGGGATACAGCAGGTGTTGTGAGGGCCAGGCATGGCCCGAAAACCCAAAGAAAATGAAGATTTGGTTCATGTGTGCTGGATATGTGGCCAAGTTGAGACCACCACACTCACCTTGAGGCATTTCCATCAGTCAAAACCAAACTGAGGCCAGAAACCTGCAGACATGGGCCAAGTTTGGGCCAAACACTGTGCTTTCTGGGAAACCTCTCTGAGGTTGGGGCTGATGTGAACTTCATCTAATTACGATGTTTCAGACAGTAACAACAAGTTGTGCAGATGCCATTCGTATCAAACAAAAAGTCAGATTTCTACCTTAACTGGAAGAAATTAATCAAAAGTTCTGATCGAACTGTAATGGGAAGTTTTGGAGGGAAAATGCAGGCAGAATTGAAAAGGTGCAACTACAGGTGGACTGAAAGGGGTTTTTCTATGGCCAAGGCCGTATGCCAATCAGGATTTATGAAAGAAATCGCTGGGCCACTTTTCTCTTTTCCTCTCCATAAGATAGATAAAACTGTTTGCATCCATTCATATATCATCTGCACCTACTTATATCCCATTCAGGGTTACGGGAATCTGCTGGGGGCCATCCCGGCTGTCAACAGGGACAGCCGGACTACGCTCTGGATGGGTCTCCAGTCCTTCGCAGCTCAAACTCTTGAACCAAGAGCCAGGAACTGAGCTGCCCGCGGGAACGCCTGACTGTTAATCAGTGAGGTGTTACCGGACATCGGCCACGCTGATTGATACTGGTCAACCTCTGGTCAGACCTGGCTGGCTGCAGGAAACATACATGACATACCCAACATACCCAGAACAATGATCCAGAATCCTGACCAAAAACCTTAAACCAGAACCACAACCCAGAGCTCTCAACCCTCTCTTCCCTTCAGCGACTCACTTTTGGATTGGAAGAATTCTTCTGTTCCACCAGGAAACAGGGTTGAATGAAGGCTTTAACGCTTTTGCTGAAACTTCACCCACGTCCCCAAAAACCTCCCGTCCACACAGCCAATCCAGCCCCCGCCACCACCATCAGAGCTTCCTCAGAGCGGGCCGCTGACCCGTGTTTTTACTCCTGCTGGACTCTTAACTGCAGTGGACGGAAGACTTCTGTGAGCGCAGGCTGGAGAACAAACGACGTCATGTTAGAGAGATGAAGGAGAGTCACTGGGCGAGGGGGCAGGACTAGAGCTAAATCACGGCATCGCCGCTCCTCCAAAGAGACTTTCATCTGACGTGGACCCGAGTCATGGTGCTAACGGAGCGCTACTCGAGCCAAACAGCCACAGAACACTAACCGAGTGCTAATGGAGGTAAACTGCGACCAGACAGACTCCCATCACGCTTCCCAACAGCAGTCCGATCTGCATGAGAACTATGCACTGACTGAAAATTGAAAAACAGCCAGACGTGCACGCGGCACGGCTCACGTGCATGCGTGGACTTTGGTTTGATTCGGTTTGTGAAAACTTCAGCCTCTGCCTTCTTTTACTTCCAGATCCCAGCTTCTACAGACCGAATATCTCCAAAAGAAATGAAAAATAAGAACAAACCAGCATATTCCACATGATATACTGAAAAGATCAAATGTAGTGCCTGTGAAAACCTGTATTATACTGCTCTTCTGAATTATTGTTTGTAACTGTTGACATTTCTGAACACCAGTAGCCTTTGCTGTCTGTCAGGCCTCTCTGATTATAACTAATGTACAATAATCATAAGATATAAGTGCATGCTCTTCCAAAATCGCCTAGTAAACTCGTACGGAGACGACAAATGAGAAAAAAATGATGAAAATGAGACATTCTGTTGTTTGTTTTTTTTCTCTCTTTTTTTTCCTCCTCCAGGCCTCAAACTTCACCCCCCCCCCCCACCCCCACCCCCACCTGGACTCTTTCTCGTTTATTTTTATTAAAAGTCAGAGATGCGATGCTTCCATGACGACTGCCCCGGGCCACCAGCAGCCTATCACGGCCTCGCAGGGTTTCAGACCGACAATCTCCAGCTAACGTTACCATCAGCAGCCACCCAGCTGGTCTCAACCCCTCCACCCAGACCCCAGCACACATCCATTGACCAGCCGGCTGAGAAATCGCCGCATGGCTGTGGGTGAATCCTCTCCCTCCTCTTCCTAATCGATAGTCTCGGCCTTCTTTTCTGCAGCGCTCAGCATTATCTAGGACCCCACCACCACCAACCCCCCCCCCTTCATCCTGGAGCCTCTTCCACACCTCACCCCACCCCCAGGACTTCAAATGAGCAGGATTAGAAAGGTTTAGAAAGAGAAAGCGGTACTAACACCTGTGAGACCCCCCACCCCCCGGTCCAGGCCAGCTGGGGTCGATCGGCTCGTCTAGCTCACCTCCAGTGGCTCCTCGGCATTCGACTCGCTGCTGTCGATGCAGCTCAGCTCTTTGAAACTAAACAGCTTCTTCGACTTGTGCGACTCTTTTAGGTAGAAAACTTTAGGTCGGCAAACTTTACTGATGACCTCGCTGTTTCCGTTAAAGGACAATGCCACTGAGTTTGTCTGCTCAGTCCTGCTGCTTCTTAATCTGCAGCTAACAAGCAAATCAGACCTGCTGGTCACAAAATGAAAAGGCTGAAAGTGCATCTGCTGTGACTGCGGTTATTATGAACGTAATGTCGGTCTGTCGCTTCCAAACACTCCTGAATCTGGGGTCAGATGACAGCATTCAGGGCTTTTTTAAACACACAACGTCAAACACCTAACAAAGAGGAAAACAGTCTCCGCATCAACTCTAGAAATACCATTTCTGCCAAAACAAAACACAATCCAACCCCAACAGCCAGGTGAACATCAGAATGAGGCGTGCTACTGAAAACCGTCACTGGCGCCCAGCTGCTACATGCCACCAACACCAGCCTGTTGGTGGTTTAAAGCGAAGACACCACAGATTGTAACGATGTGAAGATGACCCCTCTGAGACAAACACCAAAACCAATAAGACACAACCGCACATTCTGCAGTCCAGCTCTGAGTGCAGTCGTAGTTTTGGCGTTTCGCCCTCAGAAATCCGATTCCAGCGGAAAACTCAGCTAGATTCATGAAATCACCACTCTGACGCTAATCTGAATCGTTTTGAGCCCGTTGGTTTCTGTTTAGTAAACACTACTGAGATTTTAAATTATGTCATTTTGAAGCAGGAATCTCAAACCTGAAACCTTGTTAGGAAGACGATTAAAAGTTTATCTAAAAGGTTAAAGAATCTAAACCAACTAAGTCAGCCTGTTGGAGCTCATACATTTGAGCTGGAGCTGCTAAATCGCTTTTGTGTCATAATAACATACAGACATTCTTACCTGTTAGTTAATGCTTATTAAAAGGATCCTAACTAAATCTCCACAGAATTGTACAAATTATTGTCATGTAGTAGTCATAGATAAAAAAATAAGTTTCTGAAGAGTGATTTTGAAGCCTTTTCATCATCTTACAACACTGTGTTGGTAGGAACAGACTCCGCCCAACCCCGGTTAATCCAAAAGCGGGAAAGTGGGTGGAACCAGCAGGTCTGGAACTCGCCAGCTCCATTAGCTCCAACAGTGCAAATTATTTCAAATAATCCAAGTTGGCTAACTTGCATTAACCCTTGCTCGTAGGCCTAGTCCTAGTCCTAGTCCTAGTCCTAGTCCTAGTCCTAGTCCTCAGTTCTGGTGTCAGTAATTTCATATGTTGTCCGACTGGCATCCTTGGCTGACAGCAGGTTTCCCCTGGCTCGGAGCCTTCAACGGTTACCCCCTTAACCCCGGTTACCCCCTTAACCCCGGTTACCCCCTAAACCCCGGTTACCCCCTAAACCCTTTCAGACCAATCCAGAGCCTGTTGCTGCAGTCTCTTGGTACAGTTAACACACAAAAACGGTATTATCTGTAAAATTAAATCCTATAAAGTTTGTTATGAGTAAAGCAAATTTAATGTCTAAAAAATGAAATTTCATCAAAAGGTCAAATGAAGGAAACTCATTGATTGACCTCTAAAATTGAGCATATAAAACATTGGCAATGTCCTTTAACAGAATAGAATAGAATAGAATAGAATAGAATAGAATAGAATAGAATAGAATAGAATAGAATAGAATAGAATAGAATAGAATAGAATAGAATAGAATAGAATAGAATAGAATAGAATAATTGTCCACATGCAGGATTTTTGTATTACAGTGTTGAATTTCTAGACAAACTAAAACCAGGGATTCATGTTTTTTCAATTTTTAAAACTGCCCTCCTATTTTCCAGCCTGTTGATGTTCTGATTGTATGATATTATCTCCAATAGACATAATCGATCGGTCTGACTAGCTTTTAGGAAGTTTCTCTCGTTGCCTTTCTTCCGGTCCTCTGGAGGTGGCGCTAAGCGCAGCTAAACCACGACAATCTCGAGGAAGGAGAGCTTTATCTTTATCTTTACCTGCGCACAGCTGGGTGGGCTGTGACCCGTAGCAGTCTGAGTCATACGTACGTATCTCATCATCCCCTTCTCACCACGGTCACCTGACCTTCATCCTCAGCAGAACTGACTGATACCTTGTGCCTCGACAACTCTTTTATGGAATATGGCGCCGTTTTCTGCCTCCGCTCCGGGTCAGCGACCTGGTGTCACCAGTTGTTCAGTGTTAACCTGTTTTCATTAGTTATGTGCTGTGCCGTCATCATCCGTTTTATGTGATCTGAAGCTGTGATGTCGCCCTCTGTTGTCACTCTGTGGTACTGCTTTTGTTTTTCCCAGTTCTCCCATTTCTCCCGTTTCTGTTGAACTGGTGAACTGTAGGCCCATCCCCCACCCCATGTTCTTGCAGATTCAATTTACTGGAAGCAAGATGTGCATTTCCTATGCAAAAATAACGAAAAATAAAGACGCTAATGCTCTCCTGACGGCTCTCTGGCTGCTTTTCTGTCGTTGCCATCTGTGTAAATATCAATGTGTATTTATCTTTTTAACTAAACCAGTGATGCTGACGTGAGACCTAGCAGAGCCCCTTTGGAAAACTGAGAACGCTGACGGCAAGGTGGGTTGAGTGATGGTGCGGTGGGTTGGTTGGTGGCGTGGTGACTCATGAACTCATATCTTATTCTCAATAGAGCATAAACATCTCAGATGTAACTGAGAGGTTTTAACTTTTCATGAAAATATTTTCTTATTGTTAAATTTGATGGCAGTAAAGTCAGTCAGTCTTTTTTCTGCTGCTTCAAGACGATTCATGTCAAGTGAGTCGACCAAGATCGACATGGCGAGAAGCAAGAAGTCACATTTATCGTCATTAATTAGCGCACAACAAACGATCGGCCAATACAGCATCCGTCTGTTCTTCATGAGACTGGGAGAAATGAGCTGGTACACTTGTCCAAGCCACCAGACATCAACATGCACTTTAGAAAGAGGAGAAACAGATGTAAAAACCAGATTCTACACAAGAATGCAGGATGCAGCATCTAACTCTGCTGATGCTGAGCGCAGTAACAGCATTCATAAACTTGTTCTAGGTAGAACAGGAAAAGGGAGATAAGAAAGAGAGAATGAAGAACAGAGAGAGGAGAGACACAGACACACCGTCAAAGGTACAAAAGACAAGATACACTAGTATAATTATCCGTCAGCAGCAGAACTCAGACTTCCATGTTTATATGACTGATACCTGGTTAGTTGGTGGATGACAGAGAGACGATATAAACAGGTGCAGACAGCAGACACTGAGGTGGTCAGAGGTGGGACTGCAGGTCAGGATGTCAGCAGGTGTCCAACAGAGACGTCTACACACTTATATATACTATACTTTATACACAAGTAATAAAATTCTAAGTTTTCCGGGGAGCCAATGGAGGGAAGCTAAAACTGGAGAGACGTGGTCTCTCTTGTTGATTCCTGTCAGCACTCGCGCTGCTGCATTTTGGATCAGCTGGAAGCTGTTCAGAGAATTACTTGGACATCCAGCCAACAACACGTTACAGTAATCTAGTCTAGAAGACACGAACGCATGAATTAGTTTTTCAGCATCACTCTGGGAGAGGATGCTCCTAATCTTTGTGATATTACGGAGGTGGAAAAACGCAGTTTTACAAACCTGATTAATATGCTGTTTAAATGACAAATCCTGATCAAAATAACGCCAAGGTTTCTCACAGTTTTACTGGAGGCCATCGCAAGACCATCTAATCCCTTCCTAAGCTGTTTGGGACCACAAACAACAACTTCTGTTTTATCAGAATTTAGTAGCAAAAAATTTCTGGATATCCAGTCCTTGATGTCCTTAAGACACATCTGAAGTTTGTCTAATGGTTCTGTTTCATCTGGCTTCATAGACAGATACAGCTGCGTATCATCAGCATAATAATGAAAATTAATGCCGTGGTTCCGGATAATACTTCCCAAGGGCTGCATGTATAACATCAAGTCTCCTCAAAGAAACACGGACAAAAACGTTTTACACCGTAACAAAAGTAACAAAACACAAAAAGAAACGTGTTATTTTATTCATGATGACACACATGTCCTTAAAGGAACTCTGTTATCTAAGAATAACGATAATCACTAGAACCACATGAATCCATGTAGTTGTAGTACAACGATACCACAGACTCACTGGACCAGCAGTCAAAGAAGTACAGAAACAACTTCACTTTCTACTGTCAGTCTCGGTTCTGGTGTTTCTCCATCAATACATCCGACTCCAGTGGAGAACTGCATTAGAGTCATGGACTCACATGAAAAATCTGAATGATCTTAAAACAGCCAACTCGCGCAACAGAAACGCTTTATCAGCCATAAAACCCACGAGTGTAGGAAACAAGATCTAACCAGTCCCCATTTATTAGACATAGCTCCATAAAACTGGGAGAACCAAAGTAAATGTAGAACATAGAGGGTAGAAATGTGTGAAGTCAGACTGTTTTCTTCTGCCACACCATCATGTTATGACATTAGAGACATTAGAGATTAGATTATTGAAAAATACATCAAACCAAACCGAAGGTTAGAAACAGCCGCTACTCCCAACATTCACCTGACATGCTCCATAAACGAAGGTCGACTAAAGATACACGAGTCCATCAGATGTTCGGCTTTCAAGCAGCGCTGGTACGCCTCAGATAAGTATCCTCTGAGAGACTTCAGAGTGGAGATGAAGATCTGCTGACGTGGCAGCAGAGGTTCTCAAGAAACAAGGAGAACCACAGGACGAGCAGCTTGGAGGTGACCCAGCAGCTGGTCATGATGTCATCAGTTAAAAAACTCCTTGACTTGGTACAGTTCTTCCCTTATGAAGTTAAAACAAAGAGAGGAAGAGGAGAGAAACAGGGGTGAGGGGCAGCGCTCGGCATCATGTTGGCGTCCCTCTGCAGGGCGGCTCTGTAGCAGCATATCTACAACAAAGCTGTGCTTAGGAAAAGAAAGGAGAAAAATCATTCCTATTTTAAATAGTTTAGTTTGCTCTGCTGTCAACGGTCCTAACAGAAAACCACAACAAGATCTGAGTTGACCTGGAAGCTTCCATGGACGAAGCTCAGCCAAGCAGCGAGGACCTACAGCCTGAACTGACCTGCAGCTCATTGACTAACTGACTAGTTAACTAACTAGTGGTAACTGAGCAACAGTGGGCTGGTTGCAGCCCTGCTGGTTCCACCCATTTCTAACACCGCACCGCGTATGAAGAAAACAAGTCTCCTTAAGCAGACTTCAGAAACCTGTGGCTGATGTCACAAGAGGTGTGTCCTGTTCTTCTTCTACAGTCTGAACTTCAGGTCAAATGCTGAACTTTTGGCTGATCTCAATTATCGTGGATTCAAAAACACAAAAGAAAAAAGGTGCAACGACCAGTAGTGCTCCCTTTTGCTCCATGTGAACTTGAAGAGTCCAACCCCAAAGTCCCATCAAGACCAGGAGAACGACTGCGCAGATTCAATTCAATTCAATTCAATTCAATTCAAGTTTATTTATAAAGCACTATTTAAAAAAAACCTCAGTTTAGCCAAAGTGCTGTACAGCATAAGAACAGGAAAATTCCAGACTGACCAATAAACAAAAAAAAAAAAAAAAAAAAAAAAAAAAAAAAAAAAAAAATATCCATACTAGTGCAGATTTAAAATAAAACATAAAACAGTACAATAAAAGTAATACATATAATTAAAAGCAATTAAAACAAAGGTAATAAACTACAATCATACAAGTACTCATACACAAGAAACCAAGATGTCATGCTCAGGATGGTGGGAACGCCAGTGCATAGAGGTGTGTTTTTAACAGGGTTTTAAAACGTTCAGTGGTCTCAGCAGATCTGATATTAAAAGGTAGTCTGTTCCATAATTTGGGGGCAGTGAAGGAAAAGGATCGATCCCCTCTGCTTTTAAGTTTAGATCGAGGAATAGTTAAAAGTAACTGGTTGGTGGACCTCAGAGCTCTGACCGGAACATGGAGGTTTAAAAGCTCAGATAAATAAGACGGTGCCGTACCGTTTAAACTCTTAAAAACCAGTAATAAAATCTTAAAATGGATCCTGTACTGGACTGGAAGCCAGTGCAGGGTGGCCAGGACAGGAGTGATATGATCACGACGTTTCTTGTTAGCCAGCAGACGAGCTGCTGCATTCTGAACCGTCTGCAGGCGGCGGAGCAACAGCTGGTCAATCCCAGAGTAGAGGGAATTACAGTAATCTAGCCGGCAGGTGATAAAAGAATGAATAGCTCTCTCCAGGTCTTTCAAAGGAAGGTATGGTTTTACCTTACTTAAAAGCCGTAGATGGAAAAAGCTAGCTTTGACCACTGAACTGATCTGTTTGTCAAACTTAAAACCAGAATCAAAAATCACACCAAGATTCCTTACAGATTGTTTACAGTACACAGATAAGGGACCAATCACACTGTCATGCCCATCTAAAATGTTTGGCTGACCGAAGACTATTATTTCTGTTTTATTTTTGTTTAGATTGAGAAAGTTACTCTGCAACCAAGACTGGACTTCCTCGAGACAGATGAGGAGAGGTTCAATTGACTTTTTGCACTTAGACTCTATGGGCAGGTAAATTTGTAGGTCATCGGCAAAACAGTGGAAAGCAATTTTGTGTTTCCGAAAAATGGAGCCCAAGGGAAGCATATACAAAGAAAAAAGAATTGGACCCAATATGGAACCTTGAGGCACCCCACAATTAAGAGGGGATGCAGACGAGAAAAACTGGCCCAAACAAACAGAGAAACTCCTGCTTTCTAAATAAGACCGGAACCAATGTAGAACGGTGCCTTTAATGCCTACGTAGTTCTCAAGCCGCGATAGCAAGATTTGGTGATCTACTGTATCAAAGGCAGCAGTGAGATCCAGTAGAACCAGAACAGTCGGGTTGCCGTGGTCCGCGGACAGGAGCAGGTCATTAAAAACTCTAAGGAGAGCAGTTTCGGTGCTATGAAATCGTTTAAAACCAGACTGGAATTTCTCTAAAGTATCATTAAGATCAAGATGAGATTGTAATTGGTTAAAAACAGTTTTCTCTAAAATTTTAGATAAAAACGGGAGCTTTGAAATTGGCCTGTAATTCGCAAGAACTGAAGTGTCTAGATTAGGCTTTTTAAGGAGCGGCTGCACCACAGCATGTTTGAAAGCAGCTGGAACACAACCGAAGTTCAAAGATGAATTAATCAAACCAACAACACACAGCCCTATGCTGTTAAAAACATTCTTAAAGAGCCGAGCCGGGACACTGTCCTTAGGACAGTTGGAAGGCTTGAGGTGTTTGACAATTTCAGTCAAAGAAGATAGGGACACAGGCTCAAAAGTCTCAAAAACAACATTGCAAACGGTTGCAGATACAGGATCTGCCAAGGACAAGGATAAAGGCAAAGGCGGTCGAGTAGAGGAGATCTTATTTATAAAATACTCCAGAAATCTATTGCACAGTACCTGTGATGGCACAATACCATCTGGGTCCCCAGGATGTAAAAGAGAATTAAGAACTTTAAAAAGAAACTGAGGCTTATCAGAATTGCTTGATATAAGGTTAGAAAAAAAGTGTGTTTTAGCAGATTTAACAGCTCTCTGGTATTCTAATAAACTCGTTTTAAAAATTTCAAAGGAGATGTGAAGATGATCTTTTTTATATTTCCGCTCAGCGCGTCTGCAGGCCCGTCGCAGGGTCCGGGTGGTCTCATTCAACCACGGCTCTGTCACTGGTTTGGATCGCTTCCTCCTGACCGGAGCCACCATGTCCAGGATATCGGTGCAGATCGCATTAAAAACGGTTAGGCATTCATCGGGACTTAGATTGACCAAACAGTCCCTGAAGGACCCCAACGAGCTGCCGAAGGCTGCAGCGAACTGCGCAGCCGTGGAAGCGGTTATAGTACGCGCATAGCGCTCCGCTGTGCGTCGCCTGACATTCGGACCCGGAATCGCAACAGAAAAAAAAACAGCAAAGTGGTCAGAAATACCAGCATCAACGATGTCAGTAACATTTAAATTTACACCGAAGGATAAAACAAGGTCTAAAACGTGCCCTTTTTGGTGAGTCGCACCTGTCACAGACTGGGTGAGATTAAAGGAGTCAATAAGAGTTAAAAACTCCCGGGCCAAAGGTTTGGACTCACAACAAACATGAATATTAAAATCACCGACAATTAAAAAACGATCAAAGTCCACAGTTATGCTTGCCACCAGGTCTGCAAAGTCCTGAATGAAGTCCTTAGTAAATTTTGGTGGTCGATAAACTAAAACACACATAATGGGAGAGTCCGAGTTTATGACAAAAGTCTGTAGCTCAAAACTGGAGAATGTGTCAGGAGAAACGCGTCGGCAGTTGAAGCTGGATTTGAAGACTGAAGCCAGTCCACCACCTCGGCCAGATGTCCGGGGAGAGTTGAAGAATAAGCAGTCCGGAGGGAGAAGTTCGGAGAACGGAGCGGACTCACCAGCTCGAAGCCACGTCTCCGTGATGAACAGAAAATCCAGCTCCCGGGAGACGAAGAAGTCATTCAGGATCAAAGTTTTATTAGTCAGTGATCTGACGTTGATTAGAGCCAAACGTAGCACCACATCCTCCTGGTTAGACTCCGGGGCTCTGGCGAGTTGGCGAAGGTTAGCAAGATCGGCTCTGCGGGGACGCCGGGTCAGGCCCCGCCGGAGACAGGCGGGGCCGGTGACAGGTGGGACCGGTGACAGGCGGGCCGCCAGCTGACGGCGCAGGGAGGACAGGACAGATCCATCGCAGGTGCAGTGGTCGGAAGATCACCCATCGTCTGAGAGAGGGGCCCGATCCACAGCCAGATCTCAGAGATGCCCTTAGTCTCACCAGTACACCTCCACGTTTCCCACGTCTTCTGAAGCGCTTTCTCCGCAAGTAGGTAGCTGGAGGTGGACGACGGAGGTACGCCGGAACAGACGCCAGGAACGACGGAACTCCTGCTTTAGGTCCCGGGCCAAGGCTCGGCCGCGTCTCCACAAAATCTCTAATGTTGAGAAGCACTTGACGATCATAAACTATCAGAGCAGACAAATCTTGGAGGCACGCAAAAAACAATAAAACCACAAAAACAAGTCCAGACACACTCGATAAACGGGCGGGGAGACGGCCAGCCTTGCACAGCGGCGCCATCTTGTTTCCCACCAGTTCAAAGCTCTGGGATTTCAAACGTTACATCAGATGTGGTGAATCGTAGTCTAACCAAAGGAGCGGTTCAGAAGCAACCACCCACTTTCCAACATCAAGGCTACTCGTCAAGTTTATTTTAATGCTGGTCTGCGACTAAACCAGGTCAGATGGGGCTGGCAGGCAAGCACAAACTACAGGAGCCAGCGTTCTGGGCCCTGTGGAACTAATACTCAGCCACCATTGGCTCATATGTTTTAGCGGTGGGCCTTACTGAAAGGTTAGTTAAAGAAGAATAAGTGATATTATCTGTTAAGTAACAGTGATTATGTTCTGTCAGGTCTTTATCCACTCAACTCAAACATAAGTATCTAAAGTAATAATGGCTTTTTGATAACATAAACCGTAATATTCTCAAAAACTACTTTCATAATTACTTCTACAGTTACTGCTTAAATAATTTAACCCAATAAGCTCCATAAAAATGTCCCTCTACAGTTTTAATGTAAAATGTATGTATGGCTTGTTCTGTGTTTGCATGTTCTCCCCGTGCTTCCCTCCGGGTACTCCTGCTTTCACCCACAGTCCAAAACCAAAAACATGCATACTAGGTTAATTGATACTTATTATAGGTTATTTATACTAAAATGCCCGTAGGTGTGAATGTGAGTGTGCATGTTTGTCTGTCTTTCTATGTGGCCCTGTGATGGACTGGCGACCCGTCCAGGGTGGACCCCTGCCTTTCGCCTACTATGTGTCGGGATTGGCTCCGACAGACCCCCGTGACCCTGAGAAGGCGTAAGCGAGTATAGAAAATGGATGGTTAAAGGTGGACATTTTAACAGGGAGGTCAATAGAGAAGAACCCACTGTTGAATCCAGACCCTAGTGGTCAGTAGAGGAACTGCAGGTTTCAGTATTTCTGAGTTGAAAACCAGACTCAGCCCTCCAGTTATATATAAGTCTAAACTCCAAATGTCAGGTAAGTGAGCATCAGTTGATGACTCTGTGAGACTCTTTGCCTGTGTTGTTTTTCTTTACTTACTTGTTTGTTTTTCTTTTTTCTGCTAGTGTCCCTGATGTGAACTGTTTGTTGCTTTTCAATGGTTTAGCATTGATTTGTGATTGTTTCAAATCTGTATTTGAAACAATCTCCTTGTTTTTAATCTTTTCTTTCGATCCGCTGATTTTTGGGACCTCCAGCCTCTGTGTGTGTGTGTATGTGTGTGTGTGTGTGTGTGTGTGTGTGTGTGTGTGTGTGTGTGTGTGTGTGTGTGTGTGTTTGTGTGTGTGTGTGTGTGTTATTGACTAGGATCTGCAGATTTCAGTGCCTCATGCTGCTGAAGAAGGGAGTCGATTTTTAATTCCTGTAGTCTGTCATTTAAGATAATGGCAGAAGTCTCTGTGCGCCTGGGTTTGTCACGGCCTTCCCCGCCCCTGCTCATCACTGATGCGTGTTTTTAGTTGTTGCTGATTTTCTTCCACCGGAGAAGAGAGAAAGGAGGGGAAAGCCTCCTCACCTTCTTGTCTCAGGTTTCAGGGAGGAAGACGACCGCAGAGAAGTGTGAATAATTCAACCAGCCGCCAGCACCGGGCATCGGCTTTCCACACACACACAGACACACAGAACTGTGACCTGACATGACCTCCCCCCCCCCGACAACACACACACATAAAGGCAGGTGCGGTCCTCACACTGTGAATTTGAACGTGGCATCAGGCCACACCCCCTACCGCAGACAGAAACGAACAGAAACTAAAAACATGACATGAACGAAGTAGAAAACAACAGAATAAACAGAAAAGGCAACAAAAAAAGAAAAATGTGACACGAAACAACAACAAAGTGAAACTGTATGGTGTCACATTTCTGGAGATGCTCATGTTGGTTCAGATGAACTCCACCTTACACACAAAACGTTCCCTCACATGTTCTGTTTCACTTCAGTATTGAATCACCACTTTCATGAAAACAACCTGTGATGCTGTTTGAGCTTCCTTAAGTCCACTTGAGGTTTTTTGCTGGTGAAGCTCTTCTTGCTGGTATTATCTACTTGGGTCTGAATTGTTGTGCCACCACTACCACACCAGAGGCCACAGCCGGCTGGCTAGTCTGACACGATTCCTAGTTCAGTTCCTTAACTACTGCCACAAAGGTCAGGACCCAGACCTGCAGTTTATCTACTGACCACTTTGTTCTGGACCTAGACCTGTAGTTCCTCTACTGATCACTAGTCTGGACTCAGACCTGCGGTTCCTCTACTGACTACTATATATATATATATATATATATATATATATATATATATATACCAGCTACAGTATCCTCATCACCAGACCGAGGCCGCTGGCCAGGACTAACTAGAGGACACCAGCTGGACTCCCTCCAGGTCATCAGGTTCTACCTCTGGTAGAGTCGCCTCCATTTCTGATCATTTCAGGAGCCTTCCAGGTTTACTAACCACACCACCAGCCAACGGCATCCTGCCAGAGCTGAAACGAGAACTTGCTGGTGATCACAAACATCCTCCCTGCAAACAGAATTAGAATCAGCTGTTGTAGGAAGAAATATCTAAAACGTCTGTAAATACATTTTAACCACTAGGTGACTATCTAAGTAAGACTGAAGGTAATAACTTAAAATAATAGGGATGTGACAAGTGGCTAAACCTCGATGAATGTACTTGTTCTTTGCATGTAAAGGGTCAAACATACATCCCTGAGGGTTGATGAAGAAATTACACAGAAAACCCAGGAGAGCCAGAGTTTTGCCACAGGGAGCGATGTGGTTTTAGACAAAATAACATCTGTTGTCATGATAACATCGTTGCAGCTGTCCACAGAGTTCCTGCCAGTTAAGTGGAACACAACATGTTTGCAGCCAAGCAGGATGCTTTTGTATATGACGGTGGAGTTTAAAGAAAGAACAACACAATATCAGTGAGAACTCGGTTTGCGCTTACGACATTTGACGTGATTGTGACAACATAAAACCAAACAACCACAAACTGACACAAAAAAAATATCAATAGGCATGCATGCAAAACTAGAAAAAACTGACGCAAAACAATCCCACTTCTGACCACATGGGGGAACACAAACACAAAAACAAGAGTCGGAATTCACCTCAAGGGAACCAAACTGCATGACATCCTGACTTAGAAGCACAATTATCCCAGTAGGTTATTTTGCCCCATGTGGTCAGAAGGGGTATTGCTTAATAGAGTGGCTTTAAAGTGATAAAAAAAAGGACAGTAACACAAAACAAGTGCTTAGTTACACAAATACAAAAAAGGAAGAAAACAAAGAAAGAAGTGTCACAAAACAACCACAAAAACATTCAGAGCTAAAAGCTGCGTTGCCTTTCAGACCATTAATTAAATATAAATACCAGTGAGACAAAGTGGAGAGTTTTACATGTGCTGGCCACTGCATGAGTTTCCTCTAAAAGTTCACATATCATAGACAATGACACTGTCTTAAAGAAGAGCCACAGACACGCCCCCAACCCCTCCCATCAGCCATAATGACAGACCAATTAGAGCAGAGGATTAAGGCGCCTCACGTCCACACACAAATTAGCATTAATCAAAGAGAGGGAGTGTGTGTTTCCACGCTGAATGGCGATGAGCTGCAGCTCTGTGGGAAGTCATACAATTACCAGTGGTGATCAATACCACACCCAGTGTAAGGCTCAGCCAATGGGAGCAGACGTCCAGCAGCTGTGTGTGTATGTGTGTGAGGCGGTGATCGATCTATTTTGTAGAAAATGAAAAGTTACCAAAAATTTAATGGAAAAAAAATCTAAAGCTCCAAAACTATTTTGGAGATTCCTTTTGGAATTTATTTACAATAATTTTTTACTAACTTATCTGACCAATGTCAGATTTCCTGTAACTTTCTTTGTAAAAAGAAATTCTTATCTTTAGCTCATGGCCACACCCTAACAAACCAACGACCGCTTCACTGTAACAGAGCAACAACCCCTTCACTGTAACAGAGCAACGACCGCTTCACTGTAACAGAGCAACGACCGCTTCACTGTAACAGAGCAACGTCCGCTTCACTGTAACAGAGCAACGTCCGCTTCACTGTAACAGACCAACAACCGCTTCACTGTAACAGATCAGCGACTGCTTCACTATAGTATAGTCCAACGACCACGCATTCTTTACTTCAAAATTGGACAATTGTGATTCTTTATTATTGGTTATGCTGCTATAGCCCTAGACTCCATAGGTGACCTCCCATGATGCACCTCTCCTGACTCTGTTCTCTTTTCCAACTCTGTTAATGACACCATTGATGTTATTTACCTGTGTTCTTTCTTTCCAGCACATGTTGCTGGTCTGTTGTCGTTCTTGTTCTCTCCTCTTTCCTGTCCTCTCAACCTCCAACTGGTCAAGGCAGATGGTTGTCCTTCCTGAGTCTGGTTCTTTTTTTTTTTTTTTCCCCTTGTTTGCACATATATTATTGGTTGATACCAAATTGGTAAGAACCAAAGGAATATATATATGCATTTTAATCTGTAATCAAGGGGGTTTTTTTGTGTGTGTGTGTGTGTGTGTGTGCAGCGTGTGTGCAGATGTGTACCCCTCACCGGCCCTAATGACAGTCTGATTATTTCTTTTATTAATCCTTAAGTACGACGACGTACAAAAGAGAAAAAAAGAAAAGAAAGAAAAAATAAATAAATAAATAAATAAAAATAAATAAATAAATAAATAAATAACTGAGTCTGGTTCTGCCAGAGGTTTCCTCCTGTTAATGGGTTTTTTTTCTTCTCACAGTCACCTGGTGCTTGCACAAGATGGGGGATTGTGTCCAAGAAAAGTTCTGATGCAATCTGTTGGTTTTTTTACCAAATCAATAATAATAATAATAATAATAATAATAATAATAATAATAATAATAATAATAATAATAATTATTATTATTATTATTATTATTATTATTATTATTATTATTATTATTATTATTATTATTATTATTATTTTACTGGCTTTGTATTGCTTGGACTACTATAGAATAAGTTGAAGTGTCTTAAGATTTGTCATGATTTGCTGGTATATGAATAAAGCTGAGTTGAACTGAATGTGAGAGACTGGTAAATGCAGACAGGAAATGTGAGTTTATGCTTGCTAAAGGTTGATCTAGATGTATGGTAGTCAACATTTAAAGTGGATCAAAACATTTCATCTAAGTTGTTCTAAGACAAGATCAAATATCATTCAAAATGTTGTCATGTACGTGTGTGTACAGATGTTGACTACTGTATATGAGGAAGAGTTTTGACCAAGTTATCCAAATAAAGTTGAGTACAAGTTGGAACATTAGGATGACTTTTTGAAGTCCTGAACACATCAGATGGGGTTCAACGTATTCAAACAGAGCTGGTCACGATTGAACCTGTCTTTAAATATGATTTCATCTCTCAGTAGACGAGACATTTACTTGGACAGGTCAACATCTCCTCTGAGGATGAGACACACCCTCCTCATCCTCCTCCTCTGTTATTATCTCATATCATTCTTGGTCACATGAACATGTCAGTTTCAAGGTGACACACTAGAAATTTCAGCAGACAGAGAAGCTGGTGTTCCTAATGACATTCTGACGAGGGCTGCCGAAGCCTCGTCAGGACATCACGAACCCATGAAGTGATTTTCATGACAATATTACTATCTGCGTTTACTCACGGACATCCGTTATTGACGTTGTCTGTGTCCCTGACATACAGAGACTTCTGCAGATTCTCTTTCCTTCACAATTTTACATCGCACAACATTGTTTTCAACTTGCTTTAGCTGTTTTTAACCATCATTTCACAACTGAGGAGGTTAAGTAGTCATCGTGTAACTGGAAGCAGGGCTGTTTATAGCAGGGTTTTTGGGTCTTTGTGCACTACTCTATTTGGGGCCTATTTAGCAAAATGCCAGTTGGATCTGATAATCAACACCTCAAAGATCATGTGTGGCGATGCATTAGTCTATTAGGCTTCAAGAAGACAGATTAGATCTGCTCTATTCTCAAGTTCAAATTCAGGCTAAACTAGCATGACGCTAGTTACATAACATCAGTTTTGCTGAGGCTAGCTGATGATACAAGAACCATTTAAGAGGGAAAAACCAGTAACCCTGGGTGTGGGGAGAAATGTTATAAATCACAAATCTGCAAAAAGAAAAAATTGCAGCATGGTGACTGTGTGTTGTGTTGTATTTTATGTAAAAAATGTCAAGTTTGGAATAAAAGGACAGGCATGTTAATGTAGGACAAACATTTATACAAGTAGAGAAGACATGCAAACTCCACATAGAAAGACTTGCCAGGCCCAGGAACTGAACCAGGAACCTTCTTGCTGTGAGGCAACAGTACTAGCCACTAATCCACCACATAAATTGTATTTCTTTGTTTTGTGTTTCTAGATTCACCTTTAGCCAGAATAACAAAGTTTCCTGTCTGACTTTGTCAGTGTTTCACATGGTTGTGGAGGATTTTTATTAAAACCGCTTCGTAAACTGGTGTCTAACTTTGCAGATTTAGTTTGATTCTCAGATCTTCTACTTAAACTCATATAACATTTTTTTCGACAACAAAGTGAATCCCACAAATGTTCAACACTGTAATCAGAATGCAGAGTAATAAACTCCATTTTAACAAAAGGGTAAGTGTGTCACACCAACACACACGGTGCTCTGTGTGCTGAGCAGTGACCGCTCGAGTGTAAATATTGAACTGACTTATCTGGTGACACACCAGGGCTGACATTCCACATTAACGCAAACACACACACAGACATGAAGGATTATGGGAAGGAAGAGCAGCGCTCTGGGATTTCTTTATTAACTAAACCTCCTTCTAACACACACACAGACATACTTCAAACACATGTCTACATGTCTTTTTGAGGACCTAAATATTTGTGATCCATATACATCCCTGCAGACATGAAGTCTGAAAACACAAAGTTTATACGTCCTCAGTTTTCAGAAAGTCCTCACACTGAAAGTCTAAAGGCTCAATACGCCCCACAAAGCTGGTAAACAGGAACACACACACACACACACACTCAAATACATAGCTTGATGAAGCCTTATCACCAGAAGTTCCAACAAAGCTTCGTTCCAACCGACACAACTGTAATTTCATGCTTTCAGTATTTCCACTTATGCCTTGTGTGAGTGTGTGATTATATTAAATGGGATGATTATTAATCTAAAACTTTGTGTAAACAGAAATGCAGCTACACTAACAAAGACAGTGTAATCACGTCACACTGCAGTAAAACGCTGAAATATTTTGACCAATCAGCAGCTACCTTTATGTGACCAGGTGCAGTTTCACGATCACCCACGAGAGGGCGCCCAACTTCAAAAGAAATATTCTTCCAGTTTTAAAACTCATCTGTTTGGATTCACGTTTAAAATTTTAACACCCTATTCTCAGACATCTCACCATCATTTTGCCAAACTTGTCATTGCTGTTTTCCAAAAACCGAAACATGAAAGCGTCTTGTTAAATACAAATATGGTTGGGGAGCTGTCATAGTATCAGACCAAGTTTGGAGCAAGACTTTTTTCCTTAAAAGATGAGACTCACTCACACCTGCTTGTTCAGACTTTGAAAAGCCCTCTAGAGATTACACACACACACACACCCAGTTTCCTTCAAGAAAATAGATGTGAAGGTTCTAACCATTTTAAAACAGAAAATTAAAAGTCCGATATGAAGTAGCTGGGTCTGTGCAGCAACAGCCCAACCTTTTTGCCAGCGACATCTCCTGGTTCCTTCAAATCGGCAACTACCAGGTTAAAGCCAAAGCAGAAATAGGAAAAATCAGTTCCTCTAGTGACCACTAGAGTCTGGATCAAGATCTGCAGTTCTTCCACTGGGGTTTGGATCCAGACCAGCATTTCATCTGGCTGTGGGTTCCGACGCCAAAGGGTTCATGGAAGCTACGATGGCAGCCAGACGAGCCTTGTATTGGGGACAACTGCTGATAACTGGATGGTCTGGAGTAAGGGGCACCAGACTGAGCCGACCAACGCTTCAGCTGCCTGTTCCAGATTTCTTTTCTGTCCAGTATCAATAACATACCAGGTCTTTAGCTGATACTGATTCAATAAGTGCAAGTTTAGACCGCTAGCTGAGTCCACCCAGGTCGTCAGGCTACCTGGGCTACGCAATATGATGCAACAACAAAGAACTGGAGTCCGTTTCTAAAAAGTAGTGAATGGTGAACGTACGCCACTAACTCCAGACAGTCCAGGCACTGCTGCCATTGGCTGTTTTGTTTGAGGTGGACCCACAACCAGGAATGGATGGCCATGGTAGCTGAGGTGGAGCCAACTGCCAGGTTTGTTCAATCCACCCACCTAAGGATTAACCAGGGTCAAAAGCAGTCCGTTCTTATGAACAGGCTTACATCACACAGGCGTTATGATGTTGGTCCCTTCTCGTAGTTTCCAGTTCATCCATGAAGACAACAGGAGGAGACGCCACACCTGTCCATGGAAAAGTCCACGTTCCTGCCTGGAAGACGATCATTGTACTTGAAGCAGGTGCTTCTCTCCATGAACATGTGCACCTAAATAAGCAGTATGCTTCAGATTTGTCTATCTGAGGAGGTTGATACCTCACAGTGTGTGTTGAATAAAGACATGGCAGACAATGTACATTAACAAAAGCTTTATTTACAAAGTCTTCATGGAGTTAAATAGAAAACAAACAAAAAAAATCAAATACATTAAAGAAAAACAGCAGCAATACAGCAAAATATTTAACAAACAGCAAAAACTCTGCTGGAGACCAGATAGATTTAGCTTCTACAACAGAAACGTTCAAACGAGGGGCTATATCCAGGAATGCTGGAACGACCCTTTAAATGCCTTGGATTGATGATTGTGTCTTCGTCCACATTGTTCATGACTTGAATAAAGTCAGGAGTGTTAGCTCGGTGTTTCTGAATGATAAAAAAAGACACAAAACATCACATTATCACACATTAACAGAGTTCACATGAAAGATAAAACTTTGTTTTTAACTTGTGTCTGATTTTACAAAGAGGGAACATGAACTGATGAGTCATCTGAAGCTCTAATACAGAGCCGTGTGGTACACCTTCATTTGTTAAAATGCAAAACCCATACGGGAACAGGTTGAAGACCCACTACTGCATCTCAGCCAGGCTAGACTGGTCTGGACTGCTGTGCAGTTAACTTTACTAGGAAACCAACGCAACCGGATCTAGTTAGTACCATAGGTTAGCATGAGCTATGCCACCAAAAAATAGCTAACTTGTCATATTGGAGCTAAAGTTCTGGGGTTGGCCTGAAAGGCTTGGTCAGGAGCACCGGTGGACATTAACCATAAAACCTCTAGTTTTAAAAGTTTTTTCGCCAGCCTTCAATGAATCACAAAAAAAATTAAAAATTCTTATTAAATGTTTGAACATTTTACAGAACATAATGTTAAGGTAACCAGAAGACACCAGCTAGACTTCTGTAGATCATCAGCAACTACTGTCTCGCAGCAGCTGGGTCCTGAGGACACCTGAAACAAGATCTAACAGAGTGAAAGGAAGGACTAGTGGAGCTGTAGTGAGACCTGCAGTGTCTCATGCGGCTGTAAACTGTTCTAAGCTGGTCCAACAGTTTGATCCAATCTACCAAACCCAAGCCTCTGAGTGACTTGCTGAGCAACACGGTCCTGGTGGACCTCCACTAGTCCTGGCTCCAGCTCAGACAGTCCTGGCTCCAGCTCAGACAGTCCTGGTGTCAGTTCTACTAGTCCTTGTCCAGCTCAGACAGTCCTTGTTCCAGTTCTACTAGTCCTGGTTTTAGTCCCGGCAGCATGTTCCAGGTGTTGTGTCAGTAACAACATCTGAAATGAGGATGTGTGGACAGGCTGGATCAGAATGAGAAGTATCTTGAACATCACAGGTTCACCAGCCAAGTGAAAACTTGGTAACAGAATGAAGGTGGGCGTGTCCCAACCAGCTTACACGCCTGCTTGTTTTGCCCATTTTTAAATTAACCGAAGTTAGGTGAGGTCAGTTCTTACCACCTGGTGCTGTGCAGTAAGACAAAAAAAAAAACAACTAAAAACAACAGGTGCACTTTTAAGAACATTGTGCTAAATATACTAAAGACAACTTTACAGAAGTTTCGAACAACTCTTTAAAGACTACCATCCTCAACATGACAATAATATAATTCAGGATTTCAGGTCACACACTGAATATGAGACTCAGACTGAGAACGACCAGCTGACAACACTCCTGGTGGTTGTCACGGATCAAGTCTATCAAGTCTAACCCAACCACTGAGACCTCAGGACAGCCCAGCTCCGAAGACTTCAGGTTGGATCTTCAGTTCATTCGTACGTTGAAGTGCATTTTAACTAGCGGGATTTCCGGGTGGATTTTTCGGGGCTGGGCTGTTTGTGCATCTCCATGACCCTGTAAAAGTGGCCTTTAGGAATCTTTATAAAGCGGAAATCATTTCAGCATTTGGACCAGAGATATTTTGCTATGAGTGCATCTGATGAAGAGATTACATGAAAGAAAAGATAGATAGATAGATAGATAGATAGATAGATAGATAGATAGATAGATAGATAGATAGATAGATAGATAGATAGATAGATAGATAGATAGATAGATAGATAGATAGATAGATAGATAGATAGATAGATAGATAGATAGATAGATAGATAGACCGAACGAGTCGGTTCAGGTCATGTTGGTATATTACACCGATGTAGAGGTCAGGCGGTTACACCTCTACCAACGCGGTGTAATTAACAAAAAAACAAAGAAAAAATAAAATTTCAACCCAAGTAGCATCCATTTTTTTTTACATGTTTCTTCTTCTCTTTATTCTTTTGCTGCATTCTTCTTTTTCAGCTTGTTTTATGCTGCTGGCCATTTCTGAACAGCAAGAAATGTGCATTACTGCCACCTTGTGGTGGTTGTGCTGGTTTTTTCAGTCAAAGGTTCTTGTGTGGTGCTAAGTGACATGAAGACACGTCACCTGAAGGGGCTGAGAAGACGGTTGCTAGAGGTTCCTGTCTGGCGGGTCTACCCTGAACTCCAGCTAGTGGAAACGCTCCTTTGGATGCGAACCATTTGCCTCCACGTTGACCTTCCCTCTGACATTTCATGAGTCTGAGATCTTAAATTGTTGAGAACATCACTCTGAACAGACACCTTCATTTGTTCACAGCAGTTTTTGAGCCCACGTCAGGTGTTGAAGGTTTCAACAGAACTTTCTGGAGCTCAAACTTACACTACTACTGTGTCTTGAGATTTGTGGGTGTGTCCAAGTGTGTTCACAGAGACAGGTGAGGCTTCCTGAATGTGTCATTGGTGATGGACAGTCGGGTCAGTCGGGCGCCGTAATAATCCACAATATAGTTGGATCCATCTGCTGGACCCACGATCTGCAGAGGGGACGACACACAGCTGTGGGATGTTCTACCTCTGTACTGAACTTAATCTGGTATCAAAACAAAAGCAACAGGTCAGAGTAGAGTAACACAGCAGAAATGTGACTTTTAGAGCTCATATCTGTCTGGAGTTATGTTGTGAAAACATGAACACACTTCCAGAACATCTCACCTCATCTCACATTTACTGGATTAAGACTGATGTTCCTGCTGTGGAGCAGAGCTTTTAGAGGTTTATGAGGACCAATGTTTCTCTACATTTAGTCATACTAATGTCATTGACATTTTTCAGGAACTAAATCATAAAACTGCTTTTATTTGATAGATGAGGTTAAAACAACTTCTTGTCCAAGTGTTTTCAGTTCAAACCAGCTGATGTTCTACTAACAGAACTCTGCTGACTAGTTCTAGTGCTGGTAAATGTAGGCAGATCTTATTAGTGTACCTCCACAGTCTATGTTCCACTCTCATGTCACACCTCCTGCCAGCTCCATCCGCTGTGTGGAAATTTACGTGGTTTATCAGCGGTCGAGCACCAACAAAAACTGAACACATAATGGAATTTAGCGGCCGGTTTCTTCTGAACCGCTCCACATCGCCGGCTCTGAGAACCGACTGACTAGAATGGAGGTGTTTCACACTGGCTGGCGAGGCATAGCGGTTCTACGTCCTGTGGGAGTGGTCAACTATTCACCGTTACAATTTGTGCGGTCTTAGTTTACCTTAGTACACATAACAAAACCACCACATACACTTGTGTTTGCATCAGACAAACACCTGGGACTCACCTGCATGGCGATCAATATGAAGTCAATCAGTGTTCCGATTCCACAGAAACCAACGGTGCAGAACTTAAGCAGTCCTGAAAGACAGAAACACGGACGTCAAGCTTATAGTGTAACTTGTTAATGAGAACATCCTGCAGCGCCACTTTAACCCACTAGAGGTGTCCTTCACCACAGACCAGTGTGACACGCTGCCACCTTGTGGTCAGAGGTGGTAATGCTACACAGAGACGCTTTAATAATATTATAATTTAATTTAATAAAATATATTTAAAAATATAATTTGATGAAGGTGTAAATAACATTAAATGTAATACTAAATATATTAATTGTATTAATATTAAAAATCAATGACTTGATTTAAATACATAAATTCTTTTTATTAATAACTTAATTAAGTTGAAAAAGTGTTATTGAACTGGACTGCAGCCTGTGTGTGAGCGTACCGAGGGCGGGGTATCCCAGGTAGAAGCGGTCAGCTCCCAGCCAGCCCAGAAACAGAGACAGCGCCACCGCAAATTTATACGAATAACCGCTCCTGTCAGGACACACACGCACACACACACACACACACACACACACACACACACACACACACACACACACAGTAGTGTGTAGAGTGTTTCCGCGCACCACAGGCAGTAGAAGAAGAACTGGACACACCCCCTGTGATGTCACCTATGGATTACTGAAGAGTGCTTTTCAGGGCTCTCTTTTCTTGTACTGCACAATGCCATGGTGAAAATGAGCAGAGCAAACAGGTCTGGAGGCTGGCTGGAACACGCCCACATCATGTCAGAAAAAAAGTAAAATGACTTTACATTCATCAAATCTGTCCAAACATTCCCATTGGGTGCATTTCCATTGGATGGGCTTCAGGAGCTGGATTATTGATGGGTGTCTCTATTACCAGGAACGGCCTTGGAAAGGTGGACTTCTTTGTGGGGTGGAAAACCTTCCTGTAGTAGAAGACGTTCTCAGCTCAGCCTACTGGAAGTACCTGTCACGGGGTCTTTGCTAAACAAGAATTCAAAATTACATTCAGCACTCTCACATGAGTATCCGGGTTTTTAGTCCTAGTTTCCGTTCCACTAGCCCTGGTTTCAGATGTCATTTCAGTAGCAAGAATTGAATTGAGGACGATTGGACAGATTTGATCACAATAAATAAAAAATATATCGATTAATTAACATCATTAACAACAGAGGCCAACTGGCCACGTTCCCATCAGCTTCCTGGGCATCGTGGTGCAGTGCAGTACGAGGAAAACGAGGAATCAGAAACGCTCCTCTGAGTGACATCACAAGAAGGCTGTCCAGTTCTTGTACTATTGGTGGTGTACACTAGGGCTGCAATGACTAGTTGACGTTGTTCACCTTAATCGATAATAAAAATAGTTGCCAATGAATTTCATTGTTGATTATTGTCGGCATAAAAAAAACAAAAAACATTTCAACAAGTGAGGCATCTTCTTCTTCCTTCCTCTCTCTGCTGAGAGTTGCCATGCACAACACAGTAGAGCGCCAGCTAAGCAATATGGGGCAGCTGATGCAACACCACGGCAACTGGCAGCAAAGTTCATTAAAGGATGTGTGTTTGAATCAAGTGTCCATCTTTTTATTTTTATTTAGAACAATTAAAAACAACCTCATTCAAAATTTGAAAGCTGAGAGCTAAACAAGAGCTATTTAATAATTATGAGATTCATAGTCTGATTAGTCGACTAATCATTTCAATAGTTGATAGTTGCAGCCCCAGTGTACACACACTCACAAACTCATTCAGGTGTGTGTGAGTGTGTCTACTCACACGTTCCTGCAGGGGATAGCCTTGTTGAAGCCGACCTCCTCTCCGCTGAACTTGAACTCTGAACCGTTCGGTAGTCGACAGCTGATGTTGGGAGCAGGCAGACACTCCACTAAAAACAGACACACACACACACACACACACACCTGGTGAACTTCAATAACCGACTGTTCTGAGCAGCTTCGTGTTGGTAGACTAGTATGTTGTAAATGGAGTATGCAGTAGGTTAGTATGTTTTTCTGGCACTAGTGGCCTTTATTTAAAGTAGGTGGACAGGAAATCGGTATAGAGAGAAGGATAAGACATGCAGGGACTCGAACATGCACACGGGGCAGGCAGTGGCAGTGCAGGCAGGTGTCTGTAAATGGCGCCAGCTCAACCCACTGAACTATCCAGGACCCCGGTTGTAAATGAGTATGCAATAGAAACTAGACTAGGGCTGTACACAATATTAAGACTGTATTGTCATTGCAGCACCAACGTGGGGAATATCAGTATTGTAAAAGACAAAGAACATATCACAATAAATGCTGGTAAATTATTTTCCAATTATAGTATAATCTGAATGCTTTTACTGCTTGTCCAATCAGATAAAATGTCATTTTGGAGATGGCAGTTTATATGTTCTGTTTCATCCCCTCGTGACCAGTGGTAGTAAACAAAACGGGTGTCTTCTCGCACTCCGTGCTGGCCGGAGGGCGATTACTGCCCTCTAAGGCTGTGGTTGACAAGCGGTCCTACTTCAGGTCGTTTGATCATGTGTACTCTCAGCTGGGAGCGGTGCGTCATCTGGTTGAACAGCTGTGGTCCCGTGGCGGTCCCAACTGTGTCTCTGTCCACACACGGTTCTCACTTGCCGGTAAGTCACCGGAGGTTCCAAACTCATGCAGTGGTCGTTCGCTGCTCTCGCTTGGATTTTCTGGCTACCTGCATCCGCAGCCCATAATAGTTGCAGGAAAACCCCACCCACCACAGAAGTTCTGAACGCATTTTCCCAGCAGTTTACACTTCGATTTCCCAGATGACCTCTTTGAAGACATATAATGCTGCAGTCCATCTTGCATATGTCCGATTGAGGTGGGGCATGAGCATGAATTCTGTCCCAAGTGCCTGGATCTGGGTCCCCTTAGGGAGGCCCTTACTGAAGCCCTACGGGCAGAAGCAATCCAGGGCCCTGGTCAGGTCCCAATCACTGACAAAGGTGCCAGTGTCTGGTACATAGGATTTGCCGGACGGGTATCAGGATTCACAGTTCCGAAGTGTCAGCTGTGTTTGTAGCCCCAGGGGCAAGGCTTCTCCCATCCACTTATACCATGAGGGGGAACCCCCAAGCATGGAGGTGCAGGATAGCTCCGCATCATCCCTGAGAAGCTTGGGCAGCACGGAGGCTGGTGAGGGTCTCACCGGGCAATGGTGGGCAACACTCTGAGAAGCTTTGACCTGGGTTTGATCATGCTGTGTGGTATCTGTTCTTTTGCTCAGCACTGAAACACTTCTTGCACTCAGGGAAAAACACGTGCTTGTGCGTATCGACAGCCCCTTGGTGGCATTTCATATTAACCACCAAGGGGGTACAAGGTCCCTGGCTTCGTTGAGGTATTGGTATTGGTATTGGACCTAAAGGAAAGTTCTGGATTTGAGGGTGATCCAAAAGCAAAACTCACCCCAAGCAGTTGTGTCCCTGCAGTTCTCTGGTTCCTGAGTAAATTCATCGATCTTCGGATCTCTGCATAGATATGTGAGAAGAGTTAAGGAGTCTGAATGACCTGAGCAGGAGGACAGCGCCAGAACCGGACAGGTTCTACAAGTCTAACAAAAACACAGCACCAGAACTGGAACAGTTCAACAGGTTTAACACAAACACAGGTACAGCTACAAATCAGGTTTATCCAAACTAAATCCAGATGAAACAGAAACTTCAGGTTTGTCTTAAGGACATCAAAGATTGGATGTCCACTAATTGTGTGTGAAACCTTGGTGTTTTTTTTTCCACCTCCGTAATATCGCAAAGATTAGGAGCATCCTCTCGCAGAATGATGCTGAAAAACTAATTCATGCGTTCGTATCTTCTAGACTAGATTACTGTAACGTGTTGTTGGCTGGATGTCCAAGTAATTCTCTTAACAGCCTCCAGCTGATCCAAAATGCAGCAGCGCGAGTGCTGACAGGAACCAACAAGAGAACACGTCTCTCCAGTTTTAGCTTCCCTCCATTGGCTCCCCGTAAAACTTAGAATCCAATTCAACATTTTATTACTTGCATATAAAGTCCAAAATGGCCTAGCGCCGCGATATTTGCAAGACCTTATAGAACCACATGTTCCTAACAGAGTTCTCCGTTCTCAGGGTTCAGGTTTACTCGTAGTTCCTAGAGTATTGAAATGTAGATTTGGAGGACGGCTTTCTGTTATCAGGCACCATCACTCTGGAACCAACTTCCAGTTTGGGTTAAGGAGGCTGACACCACCTCCACCTTTAAAACTAAACTTAAAACATTTCTGTTTAGTAAAGCATATAGTTGATGTAAACTTTAGTGTGTCAGGACCAGTATGTTCGTGAGCTTTTTCATTGATAGTTAGGAATATTAGGACCCTCATTACCCCTCTCCCTTGTAGTCCCTCCATGTCTGTCACATGTTCTACTGTTTTCCACCAGTTTGAACCTGTCAGTTTGTCTTATTTGGAGAAATTAATCAGTCAGATGAAGCCATCAGGGTCTCCTAATGATCCAGTTCCACCTCGTCTTTTTAAAGAAGTTTTTCCTACTCTGGCTCCTCATGTTCTTAGTATAATTAATGGCAGTTTAGTTCGTGGGATTGTGCCCTCGTGTTTTAAACATGCAGTAGTAACACCACTTATTAAAAAGGCTGGCTTGGACTCTTCCATTTTGGCAAATTTCAGACCCATCTCTAAGCTCCCATTCCTTTCGAAGGTTCTTGAAAAAATTGTGTATTGCCAGTTAATAACGTTTTTAGAAGAGAACAACATTCTTGAGGTGTTTCAGTCGGGATTTAATCCCCGTCACAGTACTGAGTCGGCGCTATTAAGGGTTTCTAACGACATTCTTTTAGCAACAGATGCTGGTCACTGTGTTGTTTTGGTTCTGTTGGATCTGGCAGCTGCCTTCAACACAGTAGACCATCAAATCCTTTTGTCTCGCCTAGAAAGCTGGGTGGGCATTCAAGGTGATGTTTTAAAATGGTTCAGATCATACCTAACGGAAAGGAGTTTTTGCGTCCGTCTTGGACGTACAGAGTCCTGCAGGACACCTCTTACATGTGGTGTACCTCAGGGTTCTGTTCTCGGACCTCTTCTGTTTTCATTGTACCTGCTTCCACTTGGATCAGTTCTCCGTAAACATGGGATTTCATTCCACTTTTATGCCGACGACAGCCAGATTTATATACCACTAAAGCAGGAAGAAGCATATTCTGCTCAACAGTTATTACAGTGCATTGATGATATTAAGGCATGGATGTCGTGTAACTTATTACATTTAAATCAGGAAAAGACAGAGGTTCTGTTATTTGGCCCGAGTGACATCTCTAAGGTACATGTCAATTTGGGTGTTTTAAATGATTATTTGAAACGGACAGCAACAAGTTTGGGTGTCAAACTGGACAGCAACCTAACTTTTAATGCTCATATTAGTTCAGTGGTCAAGTCCAGCTTTTTCCATCTGAGACAATTGTCCAAGGTTAAACCTCTTCTTTCTCGCTGTGACTTTGAGATTTTAATCCATGCTTTTATTACAACTCGTTTAGATTATTGCAATGCTCTTTATGTTGGAGTTACTCAGAAATCACTTGCTCGGTTGCAGTTAGTCCAGAACGCTGCTGCCCGTCTTTTGACTGGTGCGCGGAAACAAGAGCACATTACTCCCATTTTAACATCACTTCACTGGCTCCCAGTTCGTTTACGCATTGATTTTAAAATTCTTTTATTTGTTTTTAAATGTCTTCATGGTCTCGCTCCTAAGTACCTATCTGACCTGATCCAGGGGTACACCCCTCCTCGCTCCCTCAGGTCAACAAATCAGATACAGTTAGTCGTCTCCAAGACCAAGAGGAAACTGAGAGGTGACCGAGCCTTTTCAATCTTCGGACCAAACATCTGGAATGAGTTGCCCCTGGACCTCAGACAGATGGACTCATTTTCCACTTTTAAATCTGCTCTTAAAACATATTTTTTCACTTTGGCTTTTAATTGAGTTGGAATCTTGACTGTATTGTATTTTAATTGTCTTATGTCTGATAATTGCCATGCTCTTTTACTAATTTTATGCTTTGTTCAGCACTTTGGTGAACCTTGTTTTGTTTAAAGTTCTTTATAAATAAAGTTGAGTTGAGTTGAGTAGTCACAGCTGCAGCTGCAGGACCAGACTAGAGCAGCTGGTCTTCAACACAGCTTCATCCTGCATCTGCTGCTGTAGACCTGCTGCAGGGGGACCCCAACATGATCCACTGACTGGTGCCCCTCACCTCCTCTGTTTCTCTTTCCCTTCTTCAGCTCAATCCTCAGTTATTAATTGAAGTATCTCATAAGTATAATTGTGGTCCATTATTCTTGTAGTTTGTTGTGCTGGTTTGTCTCCTCTTTTTTTCTTCTGTGCATGTTCTGCAGACCAGAACCTCAGGAGCTGCTTGCTGACCTGCAGTTCCACCTCTGACCATCCCAGGGTTCACCTCCACCTGTCTGTATAGATGTTTCTGTAGTCCACCAAACTAACCATGACCATCAGTCATATTTACACGTCATAGTTGTGTGCCCGCTTCGATACACACAACACCACTGCCGCACAGAAAGCACCACCCCCTCCCGGCGAACCGGCGTGTG